>CAUYSK010017932.1:0-25535 GCA_963575035.1 Avahi laniger
TGTACACTGCTAGGAAAGGAAAAGGAGCCTTTTGTAATGGTCAGAAACTACAGGTTTCACAGCAAGAAGGTAGGTTTAATCTTCGATTTTTGGTACAATTGATACTGTGTACTCCTATTTGATTGTTTTTAATTTCCCTTATGGAGTTCTCCAAGTGTTAACTAATTCATAAATTGTGTTTATTTTCTCTGTATTCTTTTATTTCAACTTGTATTTTGAGAATGGAGTGGATACAGGAAAAGCAAATGCAATTGAGCAAACACTTCAGGCTCAACATTGTACTGGGTGATGGAGAGGAAGATGATAAAGACTGGCTTGCTACCCTAGTGGAGTTCATAGTTTATTTGTTTAGCCACCGTCTCTCAGATTCTTCATAGAATTCCTCTGATCTGATGTGATGCCTTTGGGATATACTAAATTGGGGAAAAAAGTTCTTTGATGCTGGGAATCACTAAAAATTATACATACTCATTTTTCATGAACTGGATGGTTGGCATTTTAAGTCGTCTTTTTCTGTGACAGCTGTCGACCTAAAAGGAAGAAGCTCAGGCAAAATTAATATAAGGAGTTTATTTGGGCCAAAATTGAGGACTGAAACCCTGGACACACTTCCAGATTGCCTTGGAGGGTGCTCCAGAAAACAAAGGAGAAGCTCAAGTTTTTAAAGAAAAAAGGATGAATCAGAAGAGGGGGTGATTACAAAAGTTGTTCTTCAGGAATACTTGTTGGTTTACAGAAATAACATTGGTTAGTGATTGGCTGTACATTGTTGAACCATAGGGTGCATGGCATGTTTTTGGCTACTTGGCGTCAGTTAGTCTAGAGCCCGCATAGCAAGTGCTTTCAAGACATAATTATTTAGCTCAAGGGGGAGTGAGACGTGACTGCTGTTATATTTTAAATGCCTCTCTGGGCCTGATAATTTAAAGGAGCTTGAATTCCTCAGATAAAAAGTGTTTTTTTCTTTCTCAAGGCTGATTGACGTTTTGAGTTACCTTTCTTCCATAAACCACATTCAACATTTTGCACAGTTTGCACTTTCAGATTCTTTAAAGTGCAACAAGAGCTTAAAGATACTTGCAAAACAACCTGAGTACAGAATCTTTCTAGACTTTTATATTTTTCCCCTTGATCAAACACTTAATTTGAGAGCAGATTTGTCGTTCATTTCCTTTTTATTGAACTCTAAGACCTCAAGGATTGGATGATACATCCTAATTTTTGAGATGTTAATGTGAGAAAATGCGCATCTTAGCATTGAAGGAATGTGTTAGGTTTCATAGACACAACTTTTTCTTTTTGCATAATCATTCTTCATTTTATGTACTACTAAATTAAATTATACAGCTATTAGATGTAGGACAACAGTTATAATCATGCTGGGAATAAACACAGCTGGTGACTGCACATCTCAGCTGGTGGGGAGGAGATGAAATGTGGGGAGTGTTGAGTGTGTCCTGAGCTTCAGTCAGGATGTTTCAGAGAGAAATGGAAAGCACTGGATGATCTCTTGACACAGTAAATGAAAGTCAGATAAAACCTACTGTGTAATCACGTAATTTAAACTTTTTTTAAAATTTCAAATCTATATATAAATTCTTTGTTGAATTTAATTTCTAATTTCTACTCCTTTTATATTTAAGATATTTGTTTATTTCCCACTGAAGGCATCATGCATGCAGACAAACTGGTTACATTCTGCACTCTTAGGGGAATGGCCTTAGAAGTTGGATTCTTTGATGCTTATAAAGAAGATCACTTGCGGATAATATATTTATCAGTATTTTGATATTTAAAGGCTTAGAAACAAATTTGATAAAACTAGGGTAAGGGATAAAAATGTCCTATTTCATTCTGAATTACAAGTGTTAATTTTTTCCTAGAATTCTAATTATTAAAACCTAGTGATCATTTAAAACTTTTTTTTTTTTAATTTTTAGACATTACCAAATCACTCTTGATAACTGAGTTGGGCTCTTCCAGAACACCAGAAATTGTAAGAACTATTCTTGCTAATATGGAAAAACTTTTTTGCATTCCTATTCATGGGTAAGCTCTTTTTATTTCCCACCTAAAGTTTCAGATCATTTAACATTTTAAAGGAATGACTTTTCCTTTAGAAATGAGATTTTTATTAACAGACATGGGATCAGTAACATGATTCTACTTTTGTAATGTCATTTAGAAAACTTTTTATTTGAAAATAATTTCAAACATAATCAAAAAGTTATTGAAGTAGTAGAAAAAACAATAGGATGCCCTTTACTTAGATTCACTACTGTGACTAGTTTAGTCCGTTTACTTACCATTATATTATTCTCTGTCGCTGTGTGTGCTCTCCGCTCTTGCTCTTGCTCTCTCTCTGTATATGTGTGTGTGCACACATACATTGTTTTCCCTGAACCATTTTAGACTAACTTAAGTACACCATGGCTCTTTAAGAATAAGGATATTCTCTTCTATAGCCATGGTACAATTGACTTTATACATATACTTCTGATCTAATCTACCATCCATATTTAGGTTTGTCACTTGATTTAATAATGTCTTTTATAGCATTTTCCTTCCTCCAGTGTAGGATTCAGTCTAGGGGCAGCATTACGTTTAGTAGTCATGTCTCTTTAGCCTCCTTTAATCTGGAACATTTCCACAGCCTAGGACATTGCTAACTTCCTTTAAGTTTTCCAATTATTTGCATAGCAGTCTACAAGGTAGACTCTTACAAATAATTTCTGGCTTCCCTTTATTGGTAGTTATTTTTCCCTTGTCACTTTTTATTTGTATATTTGTGCTTTTTTTCTTTGTTCACTTTTTTGGTCTTAAGTTACCTAGTGGTTTGTCTATTTTGTTTATTTTTTCAAAGAACCAGGATTTTGATTTATTAATTTTACCTACTTCTTCTCTGTACTATTATTTTCATCCTTGTGATTTCTTTTGGTTCACTTTGTTTTCTTTTTTTCCCTTTTTCAGTAGAAAATTTATTTTAATTCATTGGTATTTATTGATATAAGTATTTAGGCTATGAATTTTCATCTGACCACTGCTTTCAGTGTATCCCATAGATTCTGATATGTATTGTTTTCATTATAATTATTTTTCATAAATTCTGTAATTTCTTTGGATTTCTACTTTTATTTAAGAGTAGAATTCCTAAATTTTTACAAGAAGAGTGTTTTATTCTATTTTCTGTTGCTCATAGCAGAATACCTGAAACTGGGTAAACAAAAGTAAATGTATTTCTTGCAGTGTGGAGGCTGAGAAGTCCAAGGTCGAGGGGGAGCATCTGGTGAGGGTCTTCTTGTTGGTAGGCGCTCTGCATAGTCCTGAGGCTGTACAGGGCATCACATGGAGTGGGGGCTGAGTGTGCTAGCTCAGGTCTCTATTCCTCTAATAAACCCATCAGTCCCACTCCCTTGATAACCCATTAACCTATTAATCCATGAATGGATTAATCAATTCATGAAGGCACAGCCCTCATGACCCACTCACCTCTTAAAGGTCCCCTATCAATACTGCTACACTGGGGATTAACTTTCAGCATGAGTTTTGGAGAAGATGTACATTCAAACCATAGCATTCACTCCTGACCCCCTAAACTCATGTTTTTCTTACAAATACATTCACTCGAAACCCATAGTCCCAAAGTCTTAACTCATTCTAACACCAACTCAAAAATCCAAAGTCCAAAGTCCTATGAAATCAAAGCAAATTATCTATTTCCAAGATATAATAGTGGTAGACACATAAAACAGGCATTCCTATTCTAAAAGGGAAAATAGACAAAAAGAAAGGACTAGCAGGTCCCAACCAAGTTTGAAACCCAGCAGGACAGACATTAAATCTTAAAGCTGGAGGATAATCTTTTTGCCTCCATGCGGCACCTCTTTGACACATTGGGAGATGGGGATTGGGCCCGAAGGCCTCAGGCAGCCCTGCGCCTGTGGCTTTTCTATGTGTAGCCCAAGTGATTATTCATATGGGTTGTAGTCGGGTTCCTGAAGCTTCCCAGGCATACCTTACATGCTGCTGGTGACTTCATAGTTCGGGGGTCCTGGTGGTGGTCCTGCTCCCACGGCTTCACTAGGTGTGGCCCTAGTGGGGACTCTGTGCAGGCCTCACCTCCATGGCTTTACTAGGCATTGCGCTGGTAGGGACTCTCCTCGCCAGCTCCAACACCACATTCGTGCTCCACATTGCTGAGGTGGGGGCTCTCTGCAGTGGCTCTGACCCTAGGACAAATTTCTGCCTGAGCTCTTAGGCTTTCAAGGACATTCTTTGAATATGAGTGGAGTCTGCCAAGCCTCCACAGCTCTTGCTTTCTGCAAACCTGATGGATTAGCATCATGTGGATGCTGCCAAGGTTTATGACTTGTCACTTCTAGAGCTGTGGCATGAGCCACACCTAGGGTCGTTTGAACAGGGCAAGAGAGGCCACAGAGTGGACTGGGTTGCAGAGAGCAGAGTCACAAAATGGCCTTGGGAAGCCAACTGTGGAGAGTGCCGCAGGCCTGTTGCCTAGAACCATTCTGCCCTCCTGGACCTCTGAGCCGGTGATGGGAGGGGCAGTATGGAAGATCACTGAAATGCCTTTGGCGTCTTTCTCTTATTATCTGGAGAAATAACACCTGGCTCCCTTCTATCTGTGCTGATCTGTTTAGCAAGTGGTTGCTGGGTCACCCCCTTGATTTCTCTTTTGACTCCTTGTGATGCCTCTGGGAGGGAGTGGGCCCTCAAGGCCTCAGCAGCCCTTCCCCTATGGCTTTGCTGGGTGCAGCCCACGTGGTTGCTGGTATGAGCTGGAGTCCTGTGCCTGAAGCTTTTCCAGAGGTATGTTGCATGCTGCTGGTAACTACATAGTTCTGAGGTCCTGGTGGTGGTCCCACTCCCACAGCTCCACTAGGCATTGCCCTGGTGGAGATTCTCTGTGTCAGCTCCAACCCCACATTTTGCCATTGGCTCTGCCCTGGGACAAGTCTCTGTCTGGGCTCCCAGGCTTTTGAGGACATCCTTTGAAATCTGAGTAGAGGCTGCCAAGCCTCCATAGTTCATGCTTTCTGAAAGCTTGCAGAATTAGTATCACATAGATGCTGCCTAGGTTTACCACTCATATCTTCTAGAGCTGTGGCATGAGTCACACCTGGAGTCACTTGACCTTGGCTGGAGTGTCTTTGGAGCAGTTAGGGTGCAAGGAGCAGAGTCCAGAGTTTTCCTGGGCAGCCAGCCATGAAGAGTGCCCTGGGCCTGTCCCCTGAAACCATTTTGCCCTCCTAGACCTCTGGGCCTGTGATGGGAGGGGCAGCCTTGAAGATTTCTGAAATCCTTCGGGATCTTTCTTCCATTGTCTTGAGAAATAGCACCTGGCTCCCTTTTGTCTGTGTTAATCTGTTTAGCAAAGGATTGATAGGTTAAACTCTTGGTTTTCTCTCCTGGACACACTTTTCACTCTGTATGTGGCCAGGCTGATAATTTTCCAAATCTTTCTGCTCTGCTTCACTTTGAATTATAAATTCTTTCTTTATATTATTCCTTTGATCTTGAATCTCAATTTAAGTGGCCAAAAGTAACCATGGAGCTACTTTTATATTTTGCTTAGAAATTTCTTCTGCCAGATACCATTGTTCATCACTTTCAAGTTTGGCCTTCCCAGAAGCCCTCAGGCATAGACACAGTTAAGCCAATTTCTTTGTCAGTTTATAACATGAATGGCCTTTACTTTATATTCCAGTACTTCGTTCCTCAGTTCCATCTGAGACCTTGTCAGAATGGCCATTACTGTCTGTATTTCTGTCAGCATTCTGGTCACAACCACTTAACTAGTCTCTGTGGAATTCTAAATTTTCCCTAGTTTTCTTGTCTTCCAAGCCTTTACCAGAATCTCTATTTGTGTTCCCTTCAAGGAATTTTAGCCTTTTTCTAGGCTGCTCCTCCAAATTCTTTTAGTGTCTTCCAATTACCCAGTTCCAAAGATGCTTCCACATTTTCAGATATTCCTTTTTAGCAGTGCCCCCCTCCCATGATAACCCATTAATCCAGTTATCCACGAATGCATGAATGGGTTAATCCATTCATAAGGGCAAACCCCTCAACCCAATCACCTCTTAAAGGCCCCACCCCTAAATACTGCCACATTTGGGATTAAGTTTCAACATGAGTTTCAGAAGGGACAAACATTCAAACTATAACAGAGGCCTTTTTTAAAAATTTCATTTTTAATTTGTACTTTTATTGCTTTGCAATAATTCTACTTTATGGGACATACTGATATTTTCTTTGTGCCCTAGTCTGTGATCAAGTTTTGTAAAAGTTCCATATACACTGAAAAAAAATACGTTCTCTATTTTTAGGGTGTCATGGTCAATATGTAGACAAAAGATCTACCTTATTTTATTGAGGTGTTTTTTTTCTTTTTTTTGGTCTATTTGCCCTGTCTCATACTGAGAGTGGTATGTTAGATTCTTGTATTATTAGTGTTTTTCTCTGTATTTCTTCTTGCAACTCTTATAGCTTTTATATTACATAGTTGGAAGCTATGTTATTTGATGCCTATTCATAATAGTTACACCTTTATCATATAATTTCACATTATAAAATATTATTTGTCTTTTTTATGTGCTTTTGCTTGAAGTCTACTTTGAAATCAGAATTGAAATTTCTGCTTTCTTATTGTTCCTATTTGTCTGGTAAATTTTCATTCATCCTTTTATTTTTATCCTTTGGAATCACTGCATTTTCAGTGTGTCTCTTGTATACAACACAGAGTTGAGTTTCACTGTATAAGTTAATTTTAAATCCTTTTTAAAAAATAGACAAGTTAGACCTGTTGATTTATTGATAGGGCAGTTTTGTTTGGTCTCAATTCCGTTGTATTATCTTATGTTGTAATTACTGTGTATTTTATATATCAACCTGAAGTAATCGAAAGGATCGGAATCCAGTTTTAAAGAGTTTATTCAAGTGAAAAACTAGACATAGCCATCTGGGAAACATAGACTCCGGAGAAATAGGGTCAATGCTCTGAAGTTAAAAGTTAATGTCTTGCTTATATAGAAAGAAAACAAATAAATTTAGTAGCATTATAACATTTTTTATACAAGGCTGATTGATGAATTACAGTAATTTAATTACTCATAGTTTGTTTTCCTTTCAGCTTATTTTCATTTCCTATCCAATTTAAAAGAGTGTATATAACATTCCATCTTAGACAATGTGATAGTCATGAAGTCTTTTTGTGAGAGAAGAAAAAGAGAAGTTAATCTGTAATTAAGATCAAGAGTTAGGAGAGAAGGGACTCTTTCCTGGTGCTCTTTAGCCAATTACAATATTTCACGAAACAATATAGTTAAGGAAGAAGGCTAATCTATAATCAGAGAAACAAAGATTATAGCTTCCTAAGTTATAGCTGCCTGTTATGTGATTCAGACCTCATAAACACATTCCTTTAAGGCTCAAAATAATTTAAAGTTCTAACATCTTGGATTTTGGATTACTTATTTTCACATATATTATAGTTACTGTATTTATTTAATATGCCTTCTCTGCTTTTTTTAAAAAAAATTCTTTTTTATTTATGAAATGTTAAATTTTATTCTAGTAATTTTCTTTTGAATTAAAACTTTTATAGTGCCTTTATTATTCTTTTCTTACTTAACCATTTGCTACCTGTAGAAGTTCCAGAATATTTTGGCTTCCACCTTTTGCCAATATAGCAGTCAATTACTTTAGTCTCCTTTTCCCTTTTTCTCTCTCTTTATCCCATTTTTAAAGTTGCACTCTTTCCACTCGGTTAGAGCATGTCATTTCTACAAATTCTTCAACCCATGATCCTACCCTTTGATCTTAGTTCATTTGATTTTATAAAATGTTCACAGTCCTTTTATACAGTGTTCTATTCACCTCTTAATGGAAGGAAGCTCATCCTCTAGTAGATGCCTTGGGGAGGGCACATGTTCACAATATTCCCTGAGTTTGGGAATATTCCAATCTATTTTTCTGTGGCCTTTAGACATGAGGACAGCTTTGCTGGATATAATATCCTTAATGAAAGAACGTATAAATTTCTTGAAAATGCTACTTCACTGTTACCGTTCTTTGTATATCGCTTTTGGGAAATCTGATGCCACTAATTATCTTGGCCTTTACATTATTTCATCTTTTACTTGGAGCTCTTTTTTTTCCCCTTAATCTTTGGCTAATAGTTTTTAAGGATATATCTAGAATTTCTCAGTCTGGGTCAATGTTCTGTTTCAATGTATAGATTCATGTAGTTTTTCTTTCTGGAAAGCTTTCTTGAGGTATAATTTTAAATATCAGTGCACTTCTGTTATCATTTTCTTCTTCAGAGATAACCAAAAGGAATGTTCCGCTTTCTTGTGTCTTCCATTTCAGCCTCTTTCTCTCCCTTTTCATTTCTTTCTTTTCCTCATTCCTTTTTATTAAATTTTCTTTTCATCTCATTTTTGGTCACCTATAATTTATTCTTCATGCCTGATATAATTTCATTATTTTTTCCCCTTTTTCTTTCTTGAGTTCAATAATTGTGTTTTACTTTTTGTCAATTTCTGCTCCTAATTTCTATATTTCTGTCTTATATTTTTTTCCATATTCACAGGTATTTGAGGCTATTTAATGCAGATTGTATTGATGTTTCACTTTTCTTCTGCTTCATTTTTTTTAGGGGGGAGAATTTATAGCAAAAAAACAAAAACATTTTTAGTAGCAATGCCTGATGTTTTGCAATCATTTTGTGTGGATATAGTCTACTTTTTTCTATTTCTATTCATTCTGTGATCAGATTTCCCATTTTATCAGTTCTGCCTTTCTGTACAGTTTCTTTTATGACTATCTATTAAGTGGTGGTAGTTAAGTGGGGTTGTCAGGTCTTGTTTCTCATTCATTTCTACAGGAGGCTTAATTTTACACTCTTACTTTCTACTTTTCCTTCACTTCTTTGTCTCCCAGAGGTACCCCTCTTCCTTCCTTTTATCTTACCTGATTCTCCTCCAGAATCACAGCTTCCCTGAGGGAGCCTGTTCAGGTTCTGCGTGTTTTCCAGCCTGGACTGTGAATTACCAAGTCCTGATCTGCGTTCAATATTTTTGTATTTATTGTCTTGCTTGCTCCTTCTGAGGATGGTCTGTCTTTGTTCCCTTTGGATCCTCTCTGGTCCTCTCTGCTCTTTGTCACAAAGTCTTTTCTGCCTCTTCACCCTCACCCTCTGCATCCACAGGCTTGCAGTGCTCTGTTCCAATTCAGTTGTTTGTTTGCCTTTCTTTCTACTTACAGGGAGTTTGAGAGTTCATGTTTTCTGTTTCCTAAAAATGCTGAAGGAAGGGGTCCTGTGTGTTTTATTGGTCCTCCTTGTTGATATTTTTTTCAGGAGGTTCATAGAGAGTTTCAAAATCAGCATGCCACTATTATGCTCCAAACCTCAGAATCCTTCTGAAATGAGTTTTATAAGTGAAGAAATTAAAAACAAATACTTATCCTTGTGTTTATCCTGAAGTTTTTAAGAAAAGCTAGAGGTTTGAGGTCATTAACTTTAATAGAGTTAATGCTATATTAAGTATCATTTCTCTGACCTTTAGTGTAGTTGTTTTGCATGAAAAACTGTAATAAAAATCTATTACTCAACAGATTTTGTTCTCGACTTAAAACAGATATTTATTATTTTACTGCCAACTGTTCTTACTTTTTCTTTGGCAATATCATCACTGAGTTATAAAACTCTTAGAACTTAAAACTCTTAGAACTCTATAAAACTCAAAGATCAAAGATTAAGCCAGTCTTTATTTGTTGATGAGTTAACTGAGGTTCAGAGAGGTGAAGTGGCTGCCTGAGATCACACAGCTAGATGGAGATATGACTAGAACCCTAGGTTCCAGATCATTTCTCTTTCTCCAATATTAGACTTCTCTTTTAGGAGTCAGGACCTTCACAGTATAGTTTTACCTTTGTACAAACTGATTATGGGCTATAAACCTGTGGTCTATACAATAATGAGTAAAGTTAAAAGAGTTGCTGTCAAGTAGCTGTAGAATCTCCCAGAATGATGTCCTTGTAGGAAGATCAATAAACTTCCTGGTATAGTGTGCTGTCTTGAAGCAAGGACTTTAGCCATGGGCAATAAAACAGTTGTGTTAGCCATAAAAGAGCTGCAAGTGGTTTAATACTTTAACCTTTCATTTTGCTATTGGCTGAAATAGAATGTAATTTTTTCTTCAGAATTTTTAAAGAAATATATCTAGGGAAATATTACCAAGGAGAAGCACTGACTTACTGATTTCTTTGATCTTTTTCATTTAGCTGATTCTTCAGTTTTTCAATGTGATTTCAAAACTACATATATAAAACAAAATGAAACTAAAGAGAGTCATAATTTTCATAAATGTCTTAAACAATGGAGGCTATCCAGTAGGTTCCTAACTAAGAAATAACATTTATGAGACAAAGTAAATTATTCTGGGTCCTTTTCCTTTGTATAGTTTTTGGAAATTTATTTAGATGAAATGTTCTGTGTTATATAATATTTTTTGGCATGGTTTAGAGGATGATTTCTTCATAAACATAGCTACTTTGTTTTCAAGACCTTTATATGACAGGCACTCTGCTGGGAGCTTTACATGCATTACTTGTAGTCATTATAACAGTGATCTAAGGTAAGCTGATATCCCCATTTGATGACAAGAAAGCTAAAACTCAAAGATACTTTTTCAAGCTTATGGTTTTTAAGCAGCTGAGTATGGATGCAAACGCAAATCTCTGTGACACCAAAGGTGTCCTTTTTACTATATACCATATTAGTTTTGTAGGAGGATCAGAGTAAGAAAGGATTTGGAATACATGGTCAGATTCTAGAGCATAGCCGTAATTACCCAGTAATTAAGTAATATTTTTAGTAAGCCTTTGGTAATATTTGTCCATAAAAAAATATGCTTTTGCTGACTACAAGACCGCTTTTCCTTAGAGCCCGTGATATTCATTAGAAGTAATCAGACGCACCGCTAGCAGGTATCACTGTTGTTCTGGTAGCCTAGGATTCTGTCTAAACAGAATACCAGGGGATTATTTGTGAATGATCTTGTTATTTGCTTTCTATAATGTGAGATATGAACAATCACAAATCTCATGTGGAAAAGGGGAATAATACACCTTTCTTATAAACTAAAAATCTAGTAAAATTAATTTGATTTTATTTGAGAAACAAACATCTGTTGGAAATTTGTTATACTTGTAGTTATTTCTTAAATTTGATGTACAGCAGAAACATAAACAGGAAAACATTCCGAATGAAAAACATCATGCCATTCTAATCCTTTTTTAAAAAAATTGGTTTGACATAGAAGATGTACTTAGTTGCAATATTTTTTCATTTTTATTTTTAGATACTAAGCAAATACTACATTAGTCATCAATTTTCCATTATTTAAAAAAAAAATAAACTGGAAGATTCTCAGTGAACAGAACTCACTGCCTTATTTCCAGAGGTTTAAACAACTGGAGTTTGTATAAAAACCATTTGAAAGTAACTTGCAGACATAATGACCCCTCGTTTCCAAATACACACTTCAGTGTGTATTTCTTTTTTTAATAAAAGGGACATTCTCTATTATAACCACAGTACAATTATAAAAATCAGGAAATTAGCATTGATATATAACCTAATATAGAGATTTTATTCAAATTTTGATCCAAGATCTAATACAGGATCATGCACTACATTTAGTTATCATTCTCATCAGCTTCCTTTATTCCAGAGTTTAGTCTTTCTTTGTATTTTATGACCTTGACATTTTGAAAAGTGTAGACCAATTATTTTGTAGTACGTCTCTTGATTTGGGTTTGTCTGTTTTTCCGTGATTATGTTTGGATTATGCATTTGGCAGGAATGCCATAGAAGTAATGTTCTGTCCTTCTCATTGTCATATCAGGAGGCACATCATAACTTTTTGTCCCATTATGGGTAATATTAACTTTGATCACTTGGTAAGGGTAGAAGTTGTAAAGATGCCATTTTTCCCATTGTACTTATTCTGTATTTGGTGGAGAGACTTTGACACTATGTAAATATCAAACTTTCACCCACTAATTTTAGCATTTATTGATGACTTTTTCCTGAATCAGTTATTACTGTAATTGCTGTTCAGTAGTATCCATATGTTTTCTTAACTTGGTGTTGACTTGGTATCACAGCAAGGAAGAGATGCTATGGCAGGGCAAACCTGAAGTAATCTTCCAAGGCAGGCCTAGGTTTATGAAGAGCACAGGCCTGCTGCTACTGCTTTCGGCGCATGTATGATGCACACCCACTTGGGAATGAAAATGTCAGGATATTTTACATCTCATAGAGACTATTTGCATTGCAGTGTGTATGTGTATATGTGAATAAAATAAGTTGTAGTACCCGTGATTAGACAAATAGGAATATACTTGCATGCTATTATAGAATTACAGCATTTTCTTCAGTTTTCTGAAAATCATTGTTTTAATTTTTATCTCCTTATTGCTTTGTAAGGGTTAGTTTTGTGATTTATATAGTACATCATGATAATTAGATTTTGTGTATCTTCATTTTAAAATCAGATATCACCTTTTTTTACATTTATCCTCTAGATTGGTCCAAGTTATCTCAGTCAGTACTCAAACTGAAGTTCATTCTTTTGGGAGTAAAAAGAAAATCCTTATTTTAAAGGATTATTGTTTTCCAATCTTATTTTTAAATGCTATTTGTTAGGATCCGGACTGTTGGAACAGCAGCAGTTAATATGTGCCTTGTGGCAACTGGAGGAGCAGATGCATATTATGAAATGGGAATTCACTGCTGGGATGTTGCAGGAGCTGGCATTATTGTTACAGAAGCTGGTGGAGTGCTAATGGATGTTACAGGTAAAATTATGGGACAGTAAAGCATTTTTCTCTCCACATCTCTTGGACTTTCCTCTGTATATAGGATTTTCAAAAAATGTTTGGTGTATGTTGTACCTCAGCTTTTAAGGCAAAAAGAAGCTATGTAATTTTGTGCAAACTCAAAACAAACATTGGGTCATAGAGGCAAGAGTAAGAGCTGATGATAATGTGGGACTGATAATGATAAATGGCAAAGGCTTTTCAAATGTGAGTAACAGGAATTCCTGAGAGACTGCAGAGAGTTCTAGACAGTCACTGATTCTGAGGCTTGCACCCAGAGCTCTTGCACCTGATAGTCAATGATGGGTGACTTCTACCATCACCTTCTGCCTTGGACCTAGAAAGGTTAAATACTTACTTTGAGCTGATGGTAAAATTGTTAAAGTGAAGGGTGAACCTGGGCTCACAGAATTCACCAGTGGTCTAGGAGAAAGGCAACAAAGAAATAAGGAAATGAGGACAGTGGTGTGAAAATGCCTTGGAGTCAAATTTTTTGTCTGTAGATTCTCAGACAATAAAGAGGTAATAAGAGTGCACAACAGAAGAAACAGAAAAAGAAAAGATGACATTTTCCGACTGGTATGTCTTGAGATTCCCCCTTAACTTGCCAATTAGTATTTACTCAAAAAGAGTGCTTAGAAACTTGGTTATGAACTGCCAAAGCTTAAACATTGTAGGTATGTGATAGAGTAGATTTTTTTTTGAAAGAAAACTGAAAGTATTAAAATATTACAATTGACCATAGTACACATTGGTAATGCTTGTTTTGTATGAATCATTTTTGTACCAGATAATAATTATTTTCCACACTTGACTTGCTTTTAGGTGGACCATTTGATTTGATGTCACGAAGAGTAATTGCTGCAAATAGTAGAGCGTTAGCAGAAAGGATAGCCAAAGAAATTCAGGTCATACCTTTTCAACGAGATGATGAAGATTAATTACAACTGCCTTATATTCAGTCATAGTTGCTTTTGCCCAGATTTGCTGACTCACTGATGGATATCTGTTTCAGATGTATGATATGCTTGGTTTAAATTGTCTTTGTCCAGATTAAAAAATTGGAACTTGGTCCATATTTTACTAAGACTGTGTTTGCAAGAACAGATGTAATGTTTGTTTCATTGCTTTAAACATTTTGCATGTAAGAATGTACTTTAGGGAAAATGCACAAGAAGTATAATTCATGAGATTAGTATAATATCAACCGAAATAGTTAGCAGTTTGGCATTTCTAAGTACCTATGGTCTGTTGGAATTTTGACTGATTATATATATACACATAGACACTCAGAAAGTTACCTTTTTGGAAAAATTTTCTCTTTAATTTCAAAAGCCATATTTATTTAAATTTGTAAGGATATAATGAATACTTCCTAGACCAAGATTTGTCTTTTTGCAGAGAACCTTATTTGTTTTATTCATCGTGTCCATATAGCACCTAGTATCGTACCTGTCAAATAGTAGACAATCCAAAACAAATGTAAGAATGAATAGTTTGAAGGCAATGATTCATAGTTATAATAGATATATAAAGTGATGAGCTCACCATTCTGTATTTTTGCTTGAGGTTTTGAAGTAAAAATTAGCTAGTTCTTTTTTATATTTCATATTGCTGTACAATTTCACATTACCATACTGCAAGATAGCATTGCTTGGCCAAGCATGGTGGCTCACGCCTGTAATTCCAGCCCTTTGGGAGGCCCAAGTGGGAGGATTGCTTGAGTCCAGGAGTTTAAGACCAGTCTGAGCAATGTGGAAGACTCCATCTCTACACAAAATACAAAAACTAGCTGGGCGTGGTGTAGTCCCAGCTACTCAGGAGGCTGAGGCAGGAGGATCGCTTCAGCCCAGGAGATTGAGATGCAGTGAGCTATGATGATACTACTGCACTCTAACCTGGGCAACAGAGCAAGGCCCTGTCTCAAGTAGCATTACTTATTGTGGGCATTTTTTCAATGAATACATTTTGCAAGCACTTTCTTACAGTGTATGTTTGGATTTTCTTTAAAGTCCTTGTGCACCACAGAAAAAATACTTTCCAGAAAGCACTCTCCTCAGATATCTGATATAATTAGATACAGTATAACATTTTACTAAATTCACTATTCATGTTTTAAAGATGTTTACACTGATTTATTTGTGCTGGCAAATATACTGTGTTGTTAACATTGAACTATTTGTTTTCTTCCCAAACTCCTTATTTAACTTCATTGCTACTAGGTTCTATTCAGCCTTTAAATATTCTTCAGTCGTCTCTGTCCTATTATACTCAAAAAGAAAATTGTACTGGTTCATGGATATTTTTAAAGGATTCATTTGTTATTTAGCCTTGCTCCTTGACACATGAACAGACTACTATATTTTATTGTAGGTTCATGTGAGCTCTGTATTTGATAAAATGAAAAGTGCTTCTATAAACTTTTCAAGCAAGGTAGGGAGTTATTTTATTGTTGCATACATCTAGTATATTAAATGTATATGATACTAAGATTTGAGTACCATAATTACTGTAGTTGTATAGCTGGTCCCATGTACTTAAAGCATCTGATGCTATATTATTCTGTGATCATTGTTTTTACAGTTAAATTTATTTTAATTAAGATGATCATAAATAAAATTTTAAGTAAAAAGTGTAATTAGTATCTATATTATTAAAGTTTATAGTTTAAACTATTTTTACAGATTTTGTGTTGAGTTACAAATATTTGAAACTTCGAGTTTTAATTGAATATATTTTCTTATTTTTTGCCTATAGTTTTTCCAACATTTCTAAAAACTTTAAAAATTTTTTCCCTATAGGTAGCTTTAACATCTTTTTATTCTAAATGCAATTGGATATTGTGTGACTGAAATTTCCTTGGATACTGAAAAAGGAAGATTGACAAGTGAATAATCCCAAAAGTAACAAGACTTCTTATACTTAAGTATGTGCTATAGGCAGGGTATGTTATCTTTCTATATGTGCGCACGCACATGCACACACACGTAAAATATGTATACTTGAACACTCCCCCTCTTATTAAACAAAATTGAGTTCATTTTGTCATATACTTATTTGTGAAATATTCTTTGACTTTATTATCAATTACTAACTATGCCTAGAAATAGTTCATATATATATCATTGTGACTCCGTCGTCTTTAATTTCAAGATCTAGCCTAAACCTAAGATACACTATGTTCAAAGAAAGAAAAATAATACCCAAATTATTTCCTTTTGCCTCAGGTCTCTATCTTTACCCTGCCTTATTTAGAAAAAAATACGTACTTTTTATTGTTATCTAATAATACATGTACACAGTTTGATATTTCAAATAATACTACAAAGCTCAGAATGAAAAATAGCATTTTCTAACCCCCTTCTATCCCACCCCTGAGTCCCTCTCCCCAAACTCTTTTAGCAGTTGTTTCTGGTATTTACCTCCATCTTTTTAAAGGACAGCTGTGTTCTACTATATCTTTATTTATTGGCTTAATCATTCTCTGTGAACTTCCAATTATGGAAGAGGCCCACTTAAGTTTCCTCCTTTCCATACTTCTACTATAGTGATATATAAATTTTTTGTTAGAATAATATCCATTGTTTAACTTATGACATTTATTCTCTGGTTAACTAACAATGCATTATGATGACGGTTTCCTGTGCAACTTTTCGTTCTTTCTGAAATTAACAAATGTGCCACAGGATTGTAAAAATGTTTTATTTTCCATTTATTCAACATACTCAGATATTCTGTTCTATTAATAATATTTCTTTTCCCTGTGGAGAGAGTTCTTTTGCGGCCCTTTCCCTTCTGAATTTGTTCCTGGTCAGGTGCACTGCATAGTCCTTCAGGGTTTGCCTTTGCTTCTCTTACATTGAATTTCTGTGTTCTGGCTTCATTCTTGACTCATTTTGGTGAACCCGTCTTCTGGGTGTTTTCTATGAAAAGGTACTTGGGAGGTAAAAGTTTGTGATTTTCCATGTCAGAAAAGGTCTATTCTTGCTTCATTGATAGTTTGGCTAGGTTGAGAATTCTTAGTTAGAAATAAGTTTTCTCTCAGAATATTTAAAGCATTGCTTCACTCTTAGCTTTCAGTGTTGCTGATGAGAAGTTGTTCTGATGGTCAATCCAGAATACTCTTTCCCCTGGAAGATTTTAGGATTTTCTCTTTATTTCTGTAGTTTTCTAAGAAATTTCCCTGTGATGAGCACTGAATTATATCTTTTTCATTCTTTGTGCTAATAATTCATTTTTTTCATTCTGGAAATTCCTCAAGTCTTTAGTGTTTTGTTTCTTTGATAATCTCCCTCTTCCTTAGTCTGTCTTCTCTTTCTAGAATTTCTATTATGCAGGTGTTGAATTTCCTACATTATGAGCTTATTTCTTCTGTTTAACATCTTGCTTTTGCTTCTGAGGGATATTCATAACTTTATTTTCTGACCCTGTGTATTAACTTTTTTTAAGCACACTGTTCTTGTTTCATTGACTCAATATGTTATTTTTCTCAGGATTTTTAAAAATATATATTTTTAAATGTTATTTTATCCCCTTTGTTGTCCCTTTCAACTTCCTTAGTTTTCAGAGTTTGTTTGTGTTTTGGTTTGATCTCTCTCATTTTTGAGTATCCTCAACTATCTAATGATCCTTTGTTTTGAAAATACATTAAAATGTGTGAGATGCAGGTAAAGTATTTTTTATAAAAAAATCTGTAACCTTAAATGTAACAAGAAAACAAAGTAGAGGGATAGATTGATAGAAATAAAAGTAATTCATGGTCTATATGATTGTCTACTTAGAAAATGCAAAAGAATCTGCAAACCCTTAGAATTAATGTCTTTAGGGATGTCACTGGAGATAAGGAAGGTCTATGTACAAAAATCAACTACCTTGGTATAAGCTTAGCAACACATAGATGGCATTTAATGAAGATACTATTTATGTTAATATTTTTAAAAAGCCATCAGATACCTAGAAATTATTCTAATGAAAGATGTGTAAGAGCTCCATACAGGTAAAACTACAAACCATTACTTAGAAAAATTATAAAAGATGATAAAAACTGAAGCAATATACCATGTTTATGGTTTGGAACACTCAATATTGCTCAGATGGCAATCCTTGCTAAACTGATCTAAAGATTCAACATAATCCCAGTCAAAATCCCAATAATGTTTGGGAGAGGGAGGTAAAGTGGGATGATTGGCAATTTTTTTCTTTTTTTTAATTCATCACTAGGAGAGGGTTGGCAATTTATATGGAAATGTTGAGAGTTAAAAATAGCTAAAACCATCTTAAAACAGAAGAGCAAAGTTAGAAGACTAGATCACTAGATATTGAGTCTTATAGAGCTTTGTAATTAAAACAGTGATATTAGCCCAAGGCTAGACAAATAGACCAATGGAATGGAGTGTCCAGAAATCAGCCCAAACATACGGAATTTGGAGTTGATGATAATGATGTCACTGCAATGCAGTTAGAAAAGTATGGTCTTTTTAATAAGTGGTGTGGAATCAATTGGATATCCATATTAAAGGGGGAAAAAAAGAATATTGACCCCATCACACCGTGTACAAAAATCAATTTGAGATAACTCCTAAGCCTAAATATGAAAGATGAAAGAAAGCTTCTAGAAGATAGTGTATCTTTCTGATCTTGATAGGCAGAGACTTAATAAAAGAAGCACTAACGCTAAGGGAAGATGATAAATTATGCTATATTAAAACTTCTGTCATCAAAATACTCCATTAAGAGCCAGAAGGGCAACCCACAGAATTTGCAATACATATATTTGACAAATTACATTGAATATATAAATAACTCCTACATAACAATAAAAAGATAACCTAATTTTACAAAATAGGCAAATAACAAATACATACTCCACGAAATAATATCTTTAAACAGTAAACAAATGTAAAAGTACTCAATATCATTGGTCATCCAAGAAATGCAAATTAAAACGATAATTTCATACCACTACATATACCAGAATAGCTAAAGAAAAATATAAATCCAGCAACAACAAAAACCAAATAAACCCCCAACAATAGCAATGGATAATAAGCCTTGCCCTCTCACACACTATTGGCAGGGGTGGACATTGGTTTAACTACTTTGAGAAACTCAGAAGTATCTACTAAAGCAAATTATATGCTTGCCCTATGACCCAACAACTCCACTCCTTGGCACTTAGCCACCATACAGGCACACATATGTCCACTGGGGCATGTACAAGTATGTTCATAATGGCATTATTTTATAATAGCCCTGGGAAACCATTCAACAGTCCATCGATAACAGAATGGATTTTCTAATTATATAATGAATGCTATATCACAATTTAAAAATGGACTACAACTCCACACAATAATGTGGATGATTTCAAGTCTGGCTCAACCTCTATCATTCCAGTGGTTCTGTACTTTATGAATTCCCTAGTGATGTCTTAATAATTTACAGAATCTTTTCTACTTTTAACCTCTCTGCAGTTCGTTCCCCTTGGTTGCTCTGTTTCTAAATTCATACTTTGGAATTGTCCTCTTTGTCCACTTCTCAGTCCCCTTTGCAGACTTCCTCTGGTGGTGATGCTGGTCTACAGAGTGCTCATCCTTGGTGGTTTATCTTTTGATCATCAAGTCACTCTGGGAAATCTCATGCATGCCCCACGACTTCACCCATCACCTCCATCCTCCTGACTCCCAAATCTTGATCCCTTCTCACCCCAAATCTCCAGCTCCTTCCCGGATGCCCCCTCCTGACTGCCCTCTATCAATATGTCTCAAACCAAACTAATTAATTTTTCTCAAGAGTTTTCTACTACTCTATTGTTGGCCTTCTCCTCTGCCTTTCCAAATTAGCACTTGTTATATTGATGTTTTGCCTTCCCTAGTTCCCACATCCGATTTATCAGAGCCATTTTGTCATCCTAACATTCCCACTGAAACACTAGTGTTTTGCTGGACTCCTCGGAGCCTGTTCAGATGATATTCCTTTCCATGGTAACAATAGATGAATTTTCTTTCATGATTGTAATAGTACCTCTAAGTCACAGTCATTCTCCTTTCCCTGGGAGCTGTCCCCAACAAACAGGACTATACCTACTGTCACCACGTCCATAGATTATGTGGTTCTGGCCCCTGATTAATTCAGGAGAGGACATCTGACCCAAGCAAGACCAGTGAAATTTGCTAGGGAATTGGAAATTTTGAACCCATACACAGATTGGGGATGATTGGGATTAACTTAATGTGTAATAAAGCACTTTAGGCCGGCCCTGGGTAAAGAGTAATGTGCTTCTCAGGAGTGGCCACCCTCAGACTGAGCTGCGTATTAGCATTCAATCCCACAAGGCTACCTGCTTATGAAGAATAGAAATATGCCATATGTAGTATGTTTTAATTTCTAACGTCCTACGTAATATGTCATATCCTTGTTATTAATAATATTTAGCACTTGTTGAGCACAGTACCATATATTATGCTAAACACTTGATATTCAGGATATTTAATCCTCACAACAATCACAGGAGAGATTATTATCATTTTTGTACTGAGGTATACACATGTTATTTAATTAGCCCAATTTCCATGCCCAAGATGACAGGGAAGTGGGGAAACTCCTGCAGAGACACAGCTGGGGTCCACAGCGTCAACCACTGCCCAGCGGTGCTCACCCTGGCTGCACGTTAGAACCACCTGGAGAGCTTGTAGAACATGCCACTGCTGTGGTCCCCAAAAGTCAATCTGACTTACCAGGTCTAGACTGTCGCCCAACCATCTGTATTGTTAAAAAGTTTCTCAGGTGAGATTATCAGGTAGGCAGAATTGAAAATCATTTTGTTTCCCAGACGTAACCAATTTTTTAGAAGTAGCCAACTCACCCACCCACCCATTCGCCCACCTCCACAAGTCTTTCAGGGCTTTAGGGCACAATTTGAGATCTTAAAATGGAAATGTTGCTATAAGTCATCCCTTTGCACCTCAGCCCACTTGAGAAATTATTGTACCAGCCTTTTTTATTTCCACAAATTAACACTAGATGGCAAACTACACATAGAAATCATCTCATGTTAAGCATTGCCATTTCTGAAATTTAATTTTTCCTTCAAATCATATCATTAACCAATATTCGATATCATAGTACTAAAACCAGGGGAATTCTTCATAAATTGAATTATTCTGTATTGTGGATTAACTTGCATTCCCGTTAGCAGAGCCACAGGTCCCCTGTGTATACAGAGACTTTAGTTGTCTCCCAGCTTCAGCTTTTAAATGGTATTCATTAATCATAAACATATAAAATGAAATGCTTGTTATTTTGTCATACACGAGAAAACTTCTCCACCAATATATTTCAATATTCCTGTTAAATAATTGACCCACTAAAAAAAATGTTTGCAAATATCCTGCTTACCTTTCTCAGGGGCCGTATCTCCAGAGGTGCAAGGCAGGGGGCGCTTAGACACTGCTGTATGCCAATTTTTCCTTTTCCTTTCCCTTAGAAACTATTTGGATGATGGAGCTATGAAGGTGGAATATATGAGGAACAATATAGGAAAAGTAAACACACATATGCAGCATATACACATGAACACACTCTGCTCCCAGTGCTGGACATGGCACAGTCAGTAGTCAGGTAAAAGCAGCTGCTTTGGATCTTAGCTCTAACACCTATCTACATAGCTGTAGGCAAGTTTCCTGTCCATTGTAGACTTAGCTCCTTTATTTGTAAGAAAGGAGTAATGCTCCACTTTTTCAAATTAAATTAAATCACGTATATTAACTATCAGGTGCTCACTAAATGCTAGCTCTTATTAACTACACAGGGAGCTAGTTAAAAGACTTTTATGGTAGTTCAAGAAAGAACAAGTGAGGGCAACTTTGCTGTGGGCGCCATGAACTCACAAGACGAGAACAGGTCCAAAACTCTTGGTAGAGTTAGCATTTCTAGGATTTTGGCAATGATCAGAGAGATAGTGACACAGGAGCAGACTTGAGGATGAGTACTGTTTGGGACATACCGAGCTTTAAGCAAGAGTAGGAAATCTAGGTAGAGATGCCCAGAGGCATCTCTAGTTTTGTAAGGGAGAATTAGGAAGACTGAGAGTTACCTGCTTAGAGGGGATAGCTGACACTGTAGGGGAAGAGGTGTTTGCAGAAAAGCAGAAGGATCAGATCAGAGATAAAAGATCCTCCTCAGAGGATCTTCTTAGTGTGGATCCATCCTCTTGGAGAAATATTGATTAAGAAAGTTGTTTTGCATAAAATAAAAATAGTGACTAAGAGCATTTTAACCCTAACAGAAACTGGTATCTAGCTATCTCAAAATAAGAAGTTGGTTGTCAATTATAAGCACAGTTTGATTGTGAAGAAAACAATCTGGTGAAAGGAAGAAAGAACTGCATAGACATAAAACCCCCTGTTTTGTTTTTGGTTTTGCTTTTTCAACTGTCGGCCCAACATGACCTCTTTTCCAATTGTTTCCTTTTGGGTTTTGTTGTTGTCGTCGTCGTCGTTGTTGTGTCTTATGTAGCAGGAAACACATCTTGGTAATTTCTCTTTAAAATACAAACCTAAAGAGAAAGTTAGTAGCGATCCACCATGAAACCTGTTGCTGCAGTTCCTGCTTGTTCCAGCTCTGGAAGGCGAGCCCGCCTCGTTACTTAGCGATTACCAGGGCAGTGCTACCACCGGAACAAACATTTATTCCAGCCAGAAACACTTCAAAGGGCAAGATTACTCTTTCAATATGTACTGTTCTGGCGGCTTAGGCCACTACACTGCTAATGACTTTTAAACACACAAAGGAAAGTTAATAGATTTGAATGATAGCTGTCATACTCTTAAGTCACTTGGTTATTGGCAAGTAATAGTAGAGTATATAATGATTGAGGAAATACTAGTATAAAATAAATAACAAAATAATACCATGGAAATGGACCCCTTTATACTGACATAAGATTCTACTCACACGTGGTTTCCCAGCACGTGACAGGGCAGCTCAGCTCTGTCCATCTCCACCCTCCACCCCCAGAGCATGAATGGTCCTTTCAGGGGAGTCCATTCCACTGAGGGGGGTGCACCTTTGGCTGCTCCCTCTTTATTCATAAAACTCAGGAGAGGTGGCAAATGAGAATCTGTTTAAAGATTTTGAATCTTCTGAAAAATCAGATCTTCTTTATCTTAGATTCCTTTTCCTCACCTATTTGTTAAGACAATGAAGAGGACATATATTAATAGCTAGCTCTAAAAGCATTCACTTGAGTAAATTCGACTGGTAAGGGGTCGCTCCCAATTTTCTGCACACCCATGGAAGCAATAGAGATGTTGGGAGGCTTTGGAGTCAAACAGTCCAGAATTCAACTTTCTGCTCATTTATTTAATTATTCTTATGTCATTTAAGAAAGTATTTCTGGAGAACCAACAGTGGCAGGTTTTAGGTGCCGGGATTATGGTGATAAACAAGCACAATCCCAGCTCTCATGGAGCACACCTTGTAGTTGGAGGAAACAGACAATTAAAAAAAAATACACCATGAAAATCAAAACAGGGTCTCAAGGCTTAGGGTTCCTGGGTGATGTGTAACTGCACGGATGGCCAGAGAAGCTCACTGAGGGGTTCTCATCCCTCCTATCTGTGGGATCTTGGGCAAGATTCTTAGCTTCTTAGTTTCCAAACTAATTTACCGGGAGGATTTATCTCCATAACAATTGGAAGTCACTAAATACATTGTCTGGCATGTAGGAAGCACACAGTGAATGTTATCTGAAATTGTTTTTATTAATAGTTTCCCAATGAGGCGATTTTGAACTGTTCTTCACTGACTGCTGTGTCCCCAGTGCATAGAGTCGTGCCTGGCATGTGGCAGACATTCAGTAAATATCTGTTGGCTGAATGACTTTAACACATTGACTGCCACACTAGAAAAAAAATATTTTTTTCCTAGGAGCCACAGTATTTTATTATAAAAATAGAATAAAAACTTTGAAAACAAAATGATTCTAATTTAATGAAAAATTTAAAAATTTATTGACTTCTAATCATTTAACCCATGTTTTTAGAATTAATTTGTCAGTATTAACTGTAACAATAAGAACATCAACAAGTAAGATGTTCACAAACCAGCTGCAGGGTTTTGCCCAGGTTTTGCTTCACGAGGCCCCGGGCTCAAAACTGGCGTGAGTTAAATACAACTCACATGGCATTTAACTGCCATGTCAGTTGTTAAGAATGAAAAGAATTATGATGGGAGAAAAAAAAAAGACAACAGTGGAGATAAAATTAAACTACAAAAATGATTCATAGACTGCTTGCTGCAGCCTTGGCAATGAAATGTACCAAAATGTAAGTTTTTTGGGAGAACTCAATGCCAGAAAATAGTGCTCAAAAGTTAAAATCATAACTAATCCTCAGAAGGAATCAAATACTTTCTTCTCTGTCTTTATCCACTAGAGGGAGTATATTACTTAGCCCAAGTCAGCCTTTCCCAAGCACAGCTGAAGCAGCTTAAAAATGATGAGTTAATGCAATAATGACTAGAGCTAATGGCCTAACCTGCACATTTTGATTTAAGGAGATGGTTATAAAACTTGGTCTTGGATCAAATCAAGTAGTAACCAAAAGAAATTATCAAAATGTGATTCCTACAATCTTTTAAACTTTGTAACAGAAGAATAAACATTAAAGAAATTAAATGTTTTTATTTCATTAACAGCAAAATGAAGAAAATCTGTTAAATCAAGGTGAGTACCTGCTAATTTTTAAATCTTTGGGCACTCATGGGTGCTTTGAAGGCCACTATGGAAACATTAGCAATTGACTGTTTCAGGAATCAGTTTACAAATATTCATTTTTTGCACATGTTCTTACATACTTGATCCAGCCAGTTTGAGAATTATAATATTTTGCTTTTCCTTAAAACTTACTTCTTTCCATTTACTATTCTTGGGCGTAGTTGTAAAGTATAAATTGTCACTATAAAACCAGTGTTGAACATATGTTGAGATGATGAGGCAGGAAGCATAAATAGAGCAGTAATCCTCTAACAGAGCCTGGAAATCCTGTACCCCAGGGGATTTGTTGGTAAATGCTGCCTCTGCATAATATGCAGGTAAAACCCCAGATTCCTGCCTCATGTGACTATTATGTGACTTCCTGAAATTCTAATGTAGGACACACTATTGCTTAAATGGAGATTATTTTCTCATAATTAGAACCATTGTGTAAATGCCTTTTGAAATTATATTTGTATAGACAATAGGATGTTTGTGAAATTTTTCATGTTGTTAGGAATTTCAGAGGTTCACAGCTGTGAACGAAAGGCATTCTGTGGTTCAAACAGCAAATCTAAAGGTGCGCCTGTGTTTACAGCCAACTCCCCCCAAGGCTAACCGGAGAGAGTGTGCAGAGCTGGCTGTCTCACCAGGGCACATGATTCCTGCCTGTGGAGAGGGGACATGGCAGCCTGTCTTGGAAAGTGCAGTTTAAAGGGGGGCAGATGATTTGCTCCCAGCAACCCAAAGAGCTGGAGGTGCCAGGAGAATCCTCACAAGGTTTGGTGCTGCCTGAGCAAGAGGAAATGGGCCCTTTTTCCTTAGATGTCTGCTCAGTCAGGGGCTTGAGGGTCTGTCTTGTCCTCCTTAAGCAGGG
>CAUYSK010017935.1:0-14344 GCA_963575035.1 Avahi laniger
ATCATCCCTCCCCCAGCTCTCAGCTCCCTCCTCTGCACCAGAGGTGGGCATGGACCCAATGCCTACAGTATCCTCTGGACTGAAAGCCTATAGCATCCTCTGGACCCAATACCTACGGCATCCTCTGGACCCAATACCTACGGCATCCTCTGGACCCAAAGCCTACGGCATCCTCTGGACCCAATGCCTACGGCATCCTCTGGACCCAAAGCCTATGGCATCCTCTGGACCCAAAGCCTATGGCATCCTCTGGACCCAAAGCCTACGGCATCCTCTGGACCCAAAGCGTATGGCATCCTCTGGACCCAAAGCCTACGGCATCCTCTGGACTCAATGCCTACGGCATCCTCTGGACCCAAAGCCTACGGCATCCTCTGGACCCAAAGCCTACGGCATCCTCTGGACCCAAAGCGTACGGCATCCTCTGGACCCAATGCCTACGGCATCCTCTGGACCCAAAGCCTACAGCATCCTCTGGCCACAGGGAAAGGTTCAGGGGCCAGATTGTGACCAATGGGGACCAGTTAGTCTGGTCATTTCCACACGGAGTGTGGAGAGAGAGACTCTTGTCACTGCCACGCAAAGTATGTATGGAGAGAGAGAAGGTCCTTTTTTCCCTGGATTTGAGCCTGGCATGAGGGAAGGGTAAGCCTAGAGCTACCAGAGGCCCCCCCTCGGAGCCTAAGAATGAAGCCAATACTATGAAAGTTGGACCCAAGAGATGGTGAAAACCTGAGCCCTGGTGCCATGGGAGGAAGGCCCCTGAATCACACTGTGCCTGAAGCCAGAACCACCCTCTGGAGTTTTTATGTTGCGGGAGCCATTATGCTGCAGTGAGTTGGGTTTTCTGTCGCTTGCAACCAGAAGAGAACTAAATGCTATAATGCATTTATTCATAAAGCCGGTTAGGAAAAACAATGAAGGTGCTTTGACAGACATTAACATTTAAAATCAGGAGTTAGGGATGACAGCTGCTGTCTTTTATCATCTTCTCATCCAGTTTCCTTCTTTTCTTTTTTTGGTATTGACTTATTTTGTATTTTATTTTTTTAATCGACACATAATAATTTCTACGTTTTCATGGGCTACATAGTGATGTTTCCATATGTATAAGGTATAGCGATCAGACCCAGGGAATTAGCATAACCATCATCTCAAACATTTATCATTTTGTATCCAGTTTATGTCCGTATTTGGTTTTGGTTGCCCGGTATCGAAAAAATCCTGATTCACAGGTAAGTAGTTACAAACATCTACAGGGTCCAGAGGATGCTGTAGGCTTGTTTAAGGTGGGACTTAGGGCCCAGATGCAGGAGGAAGGCAGTCTGAATTCAAAGACCCAGCAGCCGTGGAGCCTGGAGCCAGCCCTTGACCCCTCTGTGACTCAGTTTCCCCGCACCCACCTCCCCGGAGGGCTGGGAGTAGCAGATGCGTCCGTGCACAATACACGTGAAAACATTTAGATACTGCCTGACACCTGGCACAGGTGAGCGCTTGTTCTTAGTCTGCCACATTTTGACTCCCTGGAGCACCTGTGTGCTGCCTTGGGCTGACAGATTCACTGGAATAAAACTTCACCTGCTATGTCAGTTTCATTGACAAACATCCAAGCTTTCAAAAATTTATTTACTTGTTTAGAAACAGGGTCTCGCTCTGTCACTCAGGCTGGAGTGCAGGGGCTCAATCATAGCTCACTGTAACCTCGACCTCATGGGCTCAAGTGATCCTTCCACCTCGGCCTCCCAAGTAGCTGGGACTACAGGCACACGCACCACCATTCCTGGCTAATTTTTTAAAATGTTTTGTAGAGATGGGGGTCTCCCTACGTCACCCAGGCTGGTCTCGAACTCCTGGCCTCAAGTGATCCTCCCACCTTGGCCTCTGGCATTACAGGTGGGAGCCACCGCACCTGGCCAGGGGACGAGCTTTTATAAAACTTACCAGCAGTTGCTCATCTGCGACTTAGGATTTTCTGGAAAGAGCCCTCAGAGCCATGCTGCAGGGTCAAGGGAACCTCTAGAGAATTTTAGGGAGGTGAGTTTGAGCTCTACCTGCAGAACATGTTCCAGCGCATGGAGTTGTCTAGAAATGGAGCAGGCTGCCCTCCAGGCAGGAGCTTCCCGTGTCGAGAAAGCGTCCACAGTTGGGCTAGACCGTTGTGCAGTGAGCATTGTTAACGGGGACACCGGCACCAGACAAGGAAGCCTTCATTCACTTGTTCGTTCATTCATCAAATATTTACTGAGTTCCTGCCAGGATCCAGGCACTAGGCTGAACGTCCTCGCTGCTTCTCAGATTTGGGTCATTTCATAATTGATTGCTTGCTAAGGTAAGAAAGACGCCCTCCACCAGCCTTGTAGGGGCTGTTTTCATTTTTAAACAGAATCAAGTGTCCCTGCTTAATGCTAAGAAATGGGGTTCTCATGGTGCACTCCCGGGCACCTGCGCAGCTCATCTGGGAGTAGAGATGGGAGACAGGCCCCACCCACCTTCTTCACATCCTATTCGGACAGGGTAGGGAGGAGCACACACCCCCAGCACCTCCCAAGTGGGATTTCAGATCATAACAACAGTATCAAAGTTGGCTGGGCACGGCGGTTCATGCCTATAATCCCAGCGCCTTTGGGAGGCTGAGGCAGGAGGGTCGCTTGAGGCCAGGAGTTCGAGACCAGACGGTGCAATATAATAAGACCCCCGTCTCTACAAAAAAATTTTAAAAAATTAGCCGGGCATGGTGGCACATGCCTGTAGTCCCAGCTACTTGGGAGGCTGAGGCAGGAGGATCGCTTGAGCCCAGGAACGTGCCCCTGCTGCACTCCAGTCTGGGTGACAGAGCAAGACCCTGTCTCTAAAAAAGTAAATTAAAATTAAAAATGAATTAAAGTGACCAGCTAGCTAAGCGTGGGGTCATATGACCTCATTTCATCTCAGCTGCCCTGGGGATTTGGGGGGTACGTGTCCAGGCAGGCAGTTTAGAGGTATACAGTGTTCCCTTTACCCACCCTCCCCTACTTCTTGGAAGGACGGTCTGAGCCCCCCCCTCACACACAGCCCCCTCTCCTTTGTCCTCCTCCCTGCCCCAGCCCTCTGCTTCTCTCTCCTCCCCAGCCCCCAGGAACTCCGCCGGAGCACTGCTCAGAAAGGCAATTTATAAAGCAGATGTTTACTGCAAGGTTTTACACGAGCTTGGTGCCTCGCCAAGCGTTATAGTAATTGGAGGCTGCGTTTAATTACTGATCAATGTAAAGTTAGGAAGAGACAGGCCTGGAAAACGCCTTGGTCCAGACTTTCCTCTGCCTTCGAGAAGGCGAGGGCTCCTGGTCCTGGGCGGAGGGAGGCCTGAGGACGGACGATGTGGGCTTGTAGACAGCTGCTGGCCCACTGGCCTCTAGGACATGGCGCTGGGGAGAGGAGACCAGATTTTGCTGTGACTATTTCTCTTCTTGCCATCCCATTATTGTCGATACCTATCCTGTGCCAGGCACTGTGTCGGGCAGTGGGTTCACAGGGATTGATGAGTTTTTCCCAGTGCCTGGGCCAAGTGACCTAGACACACGTTATTGTTCAACATACGGCAGGTGTGGTAGCCAGGCTCCAAGTTCAGAAGTGACGGCTTGTAAATTCCAAGGCTAGGTCATTAAAGACACTGTGGCGGCATCTGCCTTGCTCTGTGAGATTATTTGCTCCAGGGAAGCAGCCACCATATCATGAGGACACTCAAACAGCCCTATGGAGAGATCCACTTGGGTAGGAACTAAGAACCACGGTGAAGATTGAATCCTCCAACCCCAGTCGAGCCTTCAGATGGCTGCAGCGCTGACCAGCCTCATAGCTGCAACCTCATGACAGACACCATGCCAAAGCCACTCAGCTAAGGTACTGCCAGGTCCCTGACCCACAGAAACTATGAGATACTAAATTTGGCCAGGCACAGTGGCTCATGTCCTGTAATCCTAGCACTCTGGGAGGCCGAGGCGGGAGGATCGCTTGAGCTCAAGAGTTCGAGACCAGCTTGAGCAAGAATGAGACCCTGTCTCTACTAAAAATAGAAAAATAAGCATCGTGGTGTGCGCATGTAGTCCCAGCTACTCAGGAGGCCAAGGTGGGAGGATCTCTTGAGCCCAGGAGTTTGAGGTTACAGTGAGCTACAATGACGCCAGTGTACTCTAGCCAGGGCGTCAGAGCGAGGCTCTGTCTCAAAAATAAATAAATGTCAAAATTGTGTAAAAAAAAAAGAGATACTAAACTAACTTTTTATTGAGTTAAGTCACTAAGTTTCAGAGTAATAGATGACTAATACGACAGCCATGGGAAAGAAGGAAACATAAGCCTGATAACTGGGAAACACAAACAAATGTAGCAAGAAAAAGTCTAATCATATAGTCACATAATTATATGACAAATACACATAAAAGGTAGATAAAGATATAGATGACTATATATATGGATATGGATAAGGATTTATATTTTTGATATATTGATATAGATGTTATATATGATATTATATAATCACAATAAATGTGAATGAGTTAAATTCACCAATAAAAAGAAAAAATATTATTAAAATATTATTCATTCTTTCCTCACAATAACCCCATGAGACAGCCATCATTATACTAACTTTACAGGTGAAAAAGTTGAGGTTCAGAATGAGGAAGAAACTTTCCCAAGGTCTCCCAAGGTCCTGCAGTGGTAAGGTTGGGATTCAAACCCAGGTCCTCCTGGCTGCAAAGCCCAAGTACTCTAACACCGTACTGTATTGTTATTTCCTTTGGATAGAAGAGGAAACTGAGACTCAGAAAGGGTCAGTGACTTGCACAAGGTCACATAGGACGTCACTGCAAAGCCGGAACCAGAACTAGGCATCTGATTCATCCTGGTGTCTGCCCAGTGACCTTTGGAGTTCTGCCATCGAAGCACAAGGATCTCAGGGGTCTTTTGTCCTTATAGCTGTTGAAGACAGCTGGAAACCCTTGACTGTGGCCAGAGAGACCCTGTGGGGTCAGATGGTGGGGCCTCCTGAAGGGAGGACCCCAGCCCAAAACTACGTGCAGGGGTGCATGGTGGGGGTGGCTCAATGCATCAAGCCTGAGCTCCGGTAATTACATCAAGGCCAGCAGCGTAATTTGTATCTGGGTGATGAATGTTTGTGTTTTCGGGCCTGATTGCCCTATTTACATTTGGAATTTGCTGATCTATTATTAATGTCTCCTGGAGGCCAGGGCGATGGGTATGTGCAGCTAGGGAGCCTCCTTTCCCCCAATCCACGGAACACTCTTAGGCTCTGACTGCTCAAAGCCCTCCTCCACCCTCTCCTTGTGTAACCCCGGCCTTCACTGCGTTCTCTTGGACAAACTGGTGTGGAACTAACCTGGGCTGAGATTTGCCAGCCTCTTATAGACCCGTGCACACACACTCAGATGTCCGTATGTGCAGGCAAAGCAATTGCGCACATGTGCACACTCACACACACGTATACACCCACACACTTAGATACTCAGAGGCACCTTCACACATCACGCATGCACATGAAATGCATACTCATGTGTATGCAAACAGTCGTGTACATATACACTCATGTGTGCACATGTGCACACATGTACAACATGCACACACACCATCATGTGTGCCTACCCTGCTGGGAGCAACACAGTGGCTTGCCGAGGTCTCCCGACCAAAGAGTAGTAAAGGTTGAGTCCGTGCACCCTGGGCCCAGATGGCCTGGGTTTGAGTCTTGACTCTGCTACTTACAAGCTGGGTGACCTTGAGCTTGTTCCTTCACCTCTCTGTGCTCTATGTAAAGTGAGATGATGACCTTACCCGTCTCACAGACTGTCGTGAGGATTAAATGGGTTAATGGAATGCGCTTGCCTGGTGCACTGGAAATACTGGATACGGATTTGCTATGTCATTATTATTGTTGTCGTTTATGTGCCTGAAACGTAGTAGGCTCTGGGTCATTTTGTCGAAGGGATGATTAAACATACCCTGCCACGCCCATGTACTCGTAATGTACACACTTGCACGCACAGAGTCCCCTGTCTCTACCCGCTCCAGCTCTGCTTCCCCGAACCCCCTCCTGACTGCCCACGCCTCCGTGTCTACCTTGAGACTGCGGGCAGGATGAAACTGTGGAAAGAGCACTGAATTTGGAGTCCCCTGATTAAAAATCAGACCTCAGCTCCAGCACATGCTGGCAACGTGACCCTGGCCAAGCAATTCTAAGCCTCAGTCTCATGATCTACGCAATGGGGGTAATGACAGGAACTACCTTGCAGAAACTGAACCTCCCATGGATGGCCAAGGGTGGCGCTGTGGGCAACATGGGGGGTCAGCGTGCGTGTTCCCTAGCCAGGCTGGGCCCTGCTGGGGGCTGGCTGTGAAGGCCGAGTGACTGCTCTGTCATGCAGATGAGCATGCAAATTAAAGTTAATGCCTTAAGATGTGGGAAGCCACAAACTCTCCAAGCCGAAAGGCTCCCCTCCCCAGCCAGCATTTTGCTAAAAAGCATGGGGCAAAAGAGCACTGGGCAGGGAGTCCGGAGATGTGTTCCATGGGTGATAGGCACAGGCATAGCATGTTGCATGCATGTACACACACACACATCCTTATGTGGGCCCCTTCACACAAACATACACACACACATTCCACATACGTGGAAATGTGTACGAACATGCGCGGTGCAACCACGTGGAAAGAGCCAAGTCTCGGAGGGGGTGGCGCTGTGTGGCCTTGCTAAAGTCTCTAAACCTCTCTGAGACTCTGTTTTCTTCCTTTGTAAAATGGGATGAGCCGCACCTGGCCCATATTTGGTTGTAGTAAGGACTGAATAAGACAGTGAAGAGCAAGGCTAGTCTATGGTGAAGCACCTAACGCAGGGCAGCTCTCCGGAGCCTCGTCATCTGTGAAGTTCAAGGCTGAAAGAGGCGCTCTCTGAGATCCCTGCCAGCTCCAAGGTCCTGTGGTTCCGTGACTTTCCTCCATCCCCGACCTCAGCATCTCCCAGCCAAGGCCTGGAGGGCCCCCGTGTAGGTTCCAGAAATTGGCCAGAAAAAGGTGATTCTGCCATTCTTCACCTGTGCTGGACCCTCTGGTCTGTGGCGACTATGCGTGCTGTGCTGCCCAGTGACAGATTAAGAGACTGAGGCCCAGGGTGAGGCACGAGTCACCACGGCCAGCCCGGAGTTGGAGGTGGGACTCACACTGGAACCCAGGCTCCCGGCCACTCGGGCTGGGCTCCCGCAGCCAGCATTTTTGCAGCCTCCTCTGCTCAGAGCAGCAGGCCATGGTGGCCCAGTCTGGGTGTCCTCCTACCTCCAGATGTGACCCAATTCAGAGTCGCCAGGCCCCAAGCAGTGCCCCCGCTAAATAATTAAGTCAAATAAAACTGCATGTGAGACCCCCAAGCAGGAGTGGGCGCTGCGCCGTGTTGGGTGCTTACTACGCACTAAGCATTTCCCAGCTGTTCTATCTCGCGTCCTCCTTCCCAGGCAGAGATGTGCTCAAGGTCGTGCAGCTCAGAAGTAGCAGAATCTGGGTTCAGAACCGGGTCTTTCGGCTCCAGAGCCCTTGCCCTTAACTGTTAATGCTCCAGCCTCCGCAATGAAGCAGAACAGAGAAAAATGGGTTTGCAAACTGCAGCAGGCCGGGCGGCCCCGGGAGCAGGAATGGCCGCGGCGCGCTGCAGAAAGGGCCCCGTTTCCCGGCGATGCCCGGGAAGGTCGAGCAGCGAGCACATTAAATAAGGCCATAAATTTGTCATGAAGGCCTGGAAATGAACGGGCCTTATCATTTATGGATGGAATAATTAAGCCACTGCTCTCGGCGGGTTCTCCGAGGCCTGCAGCTCGGACGCCAGGCGTCGCCAGCAGCTGAGCCGGGGATCAGTGTGGGGCCTTCACTGTCGCCCCCCAACCCCCAGCATCGCACACCGGACCGTGGGGCGGCCTGAGACTCCACCTGCGGCCGGGCGGCTGCCTACTGGCAGTCAGAACACACTGCCCCGTCCCCCATGATGTCATCAAAGCTCTGGCCAATCCCAGGGAGACTCCTCTCCAAGGGTCCGCCCATGGGAGGGGTGCCTGGCTTCTTGGGACAAAAAGAGGCCGGTGACAGGATACAAAGTGTGAGACGTTTGGACTGGCCTGGATTCAAATCTTGACTTTCTCATGCTCCAGCTGTGTGCCTCTGGGATAATAACTTCACCTCTCTGAGCCTTGGTTTTTTCCTCCTCTCAAAAATGGGCAAAATAATATTTTATGGGTTATGTAGAAGATCAAATGAAACAGTAGCTATAAAGTACCTTGTGAGGGTCGGGCGTGTAGTAGTAAGTGCTCCACGAATCCGCCGTTTTATTTCTTTCTGCACAACAGAGTGGTCAGGCAGGCAGGAATTGGCGGTTCAGAGAGGCAATGGGACTTGCCCAAGGAAACACAGCAAGTGAGCAAATAGTGGGTGCCTACTGCCTTCCCCTGGAGTTCCCTGCCATCTGTCACTCATGGTAGGGCTTAATCCATCCCCACCAAAAAGGTCGAGGCTCCTGTCCCCTGCCTGCTCCCAGCTACCCCAGGTCGGTGTCGAGGAGAGGTCTTTGTAAAAGTGACTGTGACCACTAAGACTTACAGAGCTCTGGCAGGGCCCAAACACTGCCCTAGGTGCTCTGCACTTATGGTTTCATTTTATTCTCCAAACAACCCTCGGAAGTAGGAACCTTTATTATTCTCCCCATTTGACAGGTGAGGAAATTGAGGCTCATGCTCACCCCTTGACCTGAGTCATTCAGCCAAGAAGTAGAATTTGTGTGTGATTTCCTGGGTCCCAGAGATGTCGGGCCTCGGGGAGGATGGCAAATTAAGACTATTTGGATTCTGCCGGCATGTTCCAGAATTCCAGCTTCGATATTCCATGTTCTTGAATGGGTTCAAGCCCTCATTTTACAGATGGGAAGACTGAGGCCCAGGCACAGAGGCAGGACCTTAGAGCTTGCCCACCAGTTCCCCAGGGCCTGTCCCATTAGTGGTGGACACTAAGGCTAACACAGTCAGAGAGGCCTCTGCCACCTGCCTTGGGGAAAGGTCTGGACCCTCCTCGCCTCCCCACCCCACCCACCCTCCATCACTATGGCAACCATGCAGGTGAGCCTCATCACCGCCGATCCTCTAATTACCAGCCACCTCTTCAATCGGCTGTAATTACTTTGGGGACACAGTTAACCTCTCATTAGGAACGCACGGCCGCTTTCTCCAAAAGCACAGCAGTGACATGCCTAGTAATTTACCGCCCCGGCTCGCGGGGCCGCTTTGTGTTTAACTCGGGCGCCATTGCATCCCTGTCATTACTCCAGCCCGGTTGTCATGACGATTAATCATTCAATCCCTCATCAGCAACTTTTGCCAAATGTCACCCCGCTCTTGATCAAAATCCATCCTGCAGCCCGACACTGGGGGACTAATGACTTGGAAACAGGCTTCCCCATTCCTGAGAGCTTTTCCCCAAGACTCCTTTTCAGCTCTCTCTGGGAAACAGAAGGACCTGGGCTCAGGGTGGTGGTGGCCGGAGCGTGAGGATAGCAAAAGATTGGCATGCATTGAGCGCTTGCTGTGTGCTAGGCACCTGAGGACATTAATGCATTTAACCCTGGTGACAGCTCACTTCCTGGAAGGGGAAACTGAGGTTCAGGAAAGCTGTGTGGTTTGCCAGCAAAGGAAGTGTAGAGAGAGCCTAACTTAGATCTGACTTCAAAACTGGGCTCTTTTGCCCAGACCTCAAGAATCTTGACCATCACCAAATATCAAGGATCCAATAAAGCCAGAGTTTGGGCAGCATGATAGCCATTAGCTGGCCCGTTAAATTCAGGGCAAAAAGCGTTAAGAGACAAACATGAGCACTTTATGATATGAGGCCCAATCCAGGGCGAGCAGCTAACTATTATGAACACCTATGGCCCAAACAACATGGCACCAGCCTCTGGCAGACAGCAACCTCAGAATCCAGATGGAGCCTGGGATTCTCGCCCTGGGGCCCTTAGAGCTTCACGATGGACTCCAGTGACCCGTGAGCACCCCTGAAAATGCAGGCTATGTTTTGATTGAATGTATGTACATTTTTTTTTCCAGAGAGATGCTACAGAAAATGTTAAGAGCTACTGCTCTGATACATTTCTCTCCTCTTTCCCTGCATCCCTATTTTACAGAGGGGGATACTGAGGCCCAGGGAGGAGCCATGACTTGCCCAAAATTCCACAGCTATTCAGGGTGGGAACCATGTGTCCAAGCAGGGATGAACTCTTTCTTGGATACCGAGGGAAGCCGAGTAGGGTTGGGCTGTCTGGGCAGTGGACAACCCAAAGGGGCCATTCGCGAGGACAGGGATGTGCATGGCATCCTCTTCTCTGGGTTCTACTAGATTAAGGGGAGGAATTTTTTTCTCCTTCACAGTGGCTTCCAGCCCCTCAGTCCTCAGACTCCTGAGGAAGCCCAGCCCCCCACCCTGCTAAAGGAATCTTTCCTAGGCTCCTCCCAGAGAACGTTCCTGCTGGCCGGGCCTCCAGCATGTGCGAGACATAATTACAGCACGTTGTAAATGGCATTAACAGACTGTCACAGCGGCCACATGGAATTAGCAAGTGGCTCTGTCTTCATCATGCAGTCCCCGCAGCCCCCGGGATGGAGCACTTCCCAAGGGGTCTTCTTCCAGGTCCAGGTTATTAGAAGTCTCCTCGTGGGGCACGAGGGCTGGAGGCAGTGATTCAACCCCCGGAGGCCTGAAGATTCCCCAAGGCTTTCTGAGATCTCAGCAAAGAGCTAAGCAGAAAGTTAGGAAGTCTGATTTGTAAACCAGTTCAGCCCCAAACTTTCTAGGGGGGACGAACTAACCTTTATCAGGGAGCTATTTATGCGCAAGGTGCTCTAGAATGTAATTTTATTTAAACTTCACAGCCGCAGGTAAAAGATGATATTCTTCACTCTCCTTGACTGAGGCTCAGAGGGGAAAGGTGACGTGCCCAAGTCCCTTCAGCAAATGAGTGGCAGCTGTTAAGATTCAAACCAAGGTCTGATGCCTCCGGCACCTGGGCTTTTCCATACATAATGTTACTCTTTGGAAAATTCTTTGATCGATTTTCTTCTAGTAGATACTGTAGTCTTGAAGGTAATTCCCTGAAACTGTCAGCTCACCAGAAACTCACCAGCCCTTGAGCTCTGCTCCCTGGGGCTTCCATGGGAGCAACATAGTAATCATTGAGATTATAAGAAATGTTGTATGTTTCCCTACAGTTTCTCCTATGATCCTTTGTAAGGAACCCATAGGGGGAAAAGGAACATTGGAGAGAGTTGAGAACTAAACCCAGAGGGGAAAAAGGACTCGCTCAAGGCTCCACAGCAAGTCTCGGGTGGAGCCAGGATGAACTGTCCTTGTCTCGCAGTTCCCAGTCCTGGTTGACAAGCCACTGAGAAAGGCGTCCACAGGCCTTCCTAGCCTGAGACTGAGCAGGAGGGCACTCACTCTTTCGGGGGCTTCCTGCCCTCCCACCTGCCCTGTGGGCACTGGTGATTTATGCCTTATCCGGGAGCAGGATGGGCTGCTTCCTGACTGGTAAGCAAATCCCCCGCTGAGCAGGTCATATTTTATCCGGGGCCGCCACCTGCCAGCTCATTTGCTTACAGATACAGGGAGGAATTAGCGATTGCTTAGCCCAGAGCCCTGGGCAGACAAGGGCTCTAGCGGAGTGGGGAGCCAGGAGCCTGCCTGTGAGGTCTCTGTCTCCTCCCAGCCCCTGTCCCTGCTCTAGATAGAATCAAAGGGTGGGAGTCAAGGACAGAAGGAGGGATCTCCCTGCTTTGGGGGAAGCTGATTCCCGACTCAGTGCCCCCTCCAGATTCTTCCAGTTCTCCAAGGCTTGGTGCCAATATCCTTGTTCTCTGCAGCCTCCCAGGATCTCCCTGTGACCTTACCCAAAAAAATAACGCAGTAAATCTAACAGTGCCAGAGTGCTTTATTGTGCCCAGTACTTTATATACATTGCCTTGTTTGAGCCAAACCAACAAATAGTAGGTATTTGCAAATCCCCATTTCTACATATGAGGAAACAGAAGCTCAGAGAGATTAAGTAACTTGCCCCAGGTCCCAGAACCCAGGCTTCCCTGATTTCAGATCTCCTCCCTGAGCAGGACGTACTGCCTCCTCCAGGCTGTTCTCCAAACTCTATACTTTGCTTTTTCAAAGCTTTATGGTCAGCGGTCCCCAACCTTTTTGGCACCAAGGACCGGTTTCATGGAAGATAATTTCTCCGCGGATGGCGGTTGGGGATGGTTTTGGGATGATTCAAGTGCATTACATTTATTGTGCACTTTGGTTCTATTATTACATTGTAATATATAATGAAATAATTATACAACTCACCATAATGCGGAAACAGTGGGAGCCCTGAGCTTGATTTCCTGCAACTAGATGGTCCCGTCTGGGGGTGACGGAAGACAGTGACTGCAAATACAGACGAAGCTTCACTCGCTCGCCCACTGCTATGGGGCCGGGTTCCTAATGGCCCGGTCCGTGGCCCGGGGTACTTGCTTATCTATTTACTTATGTTTAAAATAATTTTTAAATTTCAGATTTGTAGGAAAAAATTTATTTTATTTTAGAAACATTGTATTTTAGATTTATAGAAAAATTACATAGATAGTACGGAGTTCCCATATATTCCACACTCAATTTCCACTAATATTAACATCTTACATCAGGATGGTACATTTGTCAGTTAATGAACCTATATTGATACATTATGATTAACCAAAGCCCAGATTTTGTTCAGATTTCCTTGGTTTTCACCTAATACCCTTTTCCTACACCAAGATCCCATCTAGGCTGCCATGTTACCTGTCATCGTCACTTTTTCTCAGGTTCCTCTTTGTTGGGACAGTTTTTCAAACTTTCCTTGTTTGGATGATCTTTTAACGCTTTTACTGAGTATTGGTCAGGTAATCTGTTAAAATGTCACTCAGTTGGGATTTGTCTGATATTTTTCTCCAGTTAGACAGGGGTTAGCTGCTTGGGGAGGAAGACCACAGCTGTAAAATGCCATTCTCATCATAGCATGTCACATCCAAGGGGCCTATTATCAACATGATACATCACTGTTGATTTTTTTTTTTTTTGAGACAGAGTCTCAACTCTGTCACCCCTTGGTAGAGTACAGTGGCATCATCGTAGCTCACTGCAGCCTCAAACTCCTGGGCTCAAGCGATCCTCCTGCCTCAGCCTCCTCAGTAGCTGGGATTACAGGCTCACACCACCACGCCTGGCTAATTTTTCTATTTTTAGTAGAGACGGGGGTCTTGCTCTTGCTCAGGCTGGTCTCGAACTCCTGACCTCAAGTGATCCTCGTGCCTCGGCCTCTCAGAGTACTAGGACTAGAGGTGTGAGCCACCGCGCCTGGGCTCACTGGTGATCTTAACCTTTATCATGAGGCCGAGGTAGTGTTTGTCGTCCTTCTCCACTGTAATGTTACTCTTTCTTCCTCCTTTCCATACTGTGTCCTTTAGAAGGAAGTCATAACGTGCATCCCAAACTTAAGGAGTGGAGTTATGCTATACCTCCTTGCGGGCAGAATATTTACATAAATTATTCAGAATTACTCTGCACCAGAGATTTATATGTTCTCCTCTCTGTTTATTCAATCATTTATTTGTATCAATATGGACTCACGGATATTTGTTTTATACGTTGAGTTATAATCCAATGCTACTCTGTGCTTTTTAAATGACACTTGGTTCTTTCTTCCTTGGTTTATCAACAATTCCCAAAAATCTGTTCTAAGGCAGTCTCATTCTGTGGGATTTTAACAGACAATCCCCTTAAAATAGATTCTGGAGGCAAGTCATTTGGGGTAATAATGGTTGAAAAGGGTTGGAAAGAGATCTTGACTGCAGGACTTGTCAGATCTTTTAATGTGCTAATAATGTGAGTAGTGAACCACTCAGAGGAGGATGTAATAGGCAACATTTCCCACATTTCTTTTTCTGAAACCCAGGTCTGGTGGGCGGGAGGGTGGAGGACACATATGAGAAAATCATCTAACTACGTGTCTCATCTTCCCCTAGAAACCAGAGTTGTTAAGAGCAAAGATTATGTTTTATCCTGTTCTTCGTCTAAAGCAGTTAGTACTGAGTAGGTGCTAAGGAAAAGTAGTTGGGTAGGTGGAAAGGTGGGTAGGTGGGTGGATAGGTGAGTGAACAGGTGAATTGATGGATGGATGGATGGATGGATGGATGGATGGATGGATGGGTTGATGGGTGGGTGGGTGTAGGGTTGGGTAATTGGTTGGTTATATAATTTGAAACTTGGATAC
>CAUYSK010017937.1:0-15019 GCA_963575035.1 Avahi laniger
CTGTAATCCTAGCACTCTGGGAGGCCGAAGCAGCTCCTGTTTGAGCTCAGGAGTTTGAAACCAGCCTGAGCAAGAGCGAGACCCCGTCTCTACTAAAAATAGAAAGAAATTAATCGGACAACTAAAAATATATAGAAAAAACTAGCCGGGCATGCTGGCGCACGCCTGTAGTCCCAGCTACTCAGGAGGCTGAGGCAGGAGGATTGCTTGAGCCCAGGAGTTTGAGGTTGCTCTGAGCTAAGATGACGCCACGGCACTCTAGCCCGGGCGACACAGTGGGACTCTGCCTCAAAAAAAAAAAAAAAAAAAGATAGGGCATTTTGGCTATAAAGAAAGCCTCAAAAATTTTCAAAAAACTGAAATCATTCAGACTAAGTTCTTTGAACACCATGGAATTAAGCTACAAAGCAATAACAAAAAGATAATTAGAACTCCAACTACCAGAAAATTACACAATACACTTATGATATACATCTAAGTAATTCACAGGTACAGTAGGCAGACTAATCAATCAATCCCTAAAGATGTCCATGTACTAAGCCCAGAACCTGTGAGTATGTTATTTCACTTGGCAAAAGGAACTTCACAAATGTGATTAAGGTTAAGGATCTTGAGATAGGGCAATCATCCTGGGTTATCCAGATGGGCCCAACTGAATCATATGGGTCCTTAAAAATCAAATAACCTTTCCTGGCTGAGGATCAGAGTAAGATGTAACTATGAAGGAACAGTCAAAGAGCTGCAACACTGCTGGCTTTGAAGATGGAGAAAGGGGACCATAAGCAAAAGCATGGAGGTAGCCTCTAGAAGCTAGAACAGGCAAGGAGACAGATATTCCCCTATAGTCTCAAAAAAAAAAAAAAATATAGTCCTGCTCATAGCTTGATTTAGTCCAGTGAGACTCATGTCAGATTTATAACCTACAAAACCATAAATAAAAAGTTTGTGTTGTAAGTCATAAATTTTGTGGTAATTTGTTACATTAGCCATAGAAAACTAATGGGATAAAGGAAAAAATCAAAAAGAAAAATAGAAAATATTTTGAGTTAATAATAAGATACGATGTATCAAAATCTATGGAATATAACTAAGTAAGTACTTAATGGAAAATTTATAATCCCAAATATACAGAGAAAAAGGAGGCTAAAACTTAAAGATGGAAGCTTCTAACACACACACACAAATAGACAGAAAGTAACTAGAAGGAAGGAAATAAACAGAAACCTATAAAATATAATAGAAAACAAACATATAACAGTAAAATAAAAGTTAATTTTAACATTAACAAAATGGACAAATCCCTAATATGACTGATTAAGAAAAAAAGAAAAATATAACGAATTGCCAAAATCAAAAAAATCCAATACGCATCAAAAAGATTAGGAGATTTCATAAACAATTCCACCACTGGTGTGAAATAGACAAACTTCCTGAAAAATACAACCTACCAAAGTTGACAAAAGAATGTAATTGAGGTGAGGAGATAACATTGGATATCTATTAAAGAAACTGAATTCACTATAAAAACCCTTGCCACAGAATTGTTCTTTCCACTTAATTTGTTAAGTACGATAACTGTATCACGATTATGCAGAAGAATGACTCTATATTCTGGAGATGTAAACTACACAGAGGTAGAAGCCACGATGTCTATAATTTACTTTTTATGTATTTATTGCCCCCCCACCCGAGATGGGGTCTTGTTCTTCGCCCAGGCTGAGAATGCAGTGGTGCAATCATAGCTCACTGCAGCCTCGAAACTCCTGAGCTCAAGCAATCTGCTCACTTCAACTTACTGAGTAGCTGGGACCACAGGCACATGCCACCACACCTGGATTTTTTAATTTTTTTGTAGAGCCAGGGTCTCGCTATGTTGTCCAGGCTGGTCTTGAACTCTTGGCTCCTCCCACCTCAGCCTCTCAAAGTGCTGGAATTACAGGCACAATCCATCACGCCCAGACTATGAATAAATGCTAACATTAGCAATCAAATCCAATGACATGTAAAAAGGATAAAGTATATCACAAAAGAGTAAGGTTTATTTCAAGAGTGCAAAGGTTGTTGAACATTTTAAAACAATCTGTGTGGACTCTCAGGCCTGGAGGACAATGGCAGCCATGTAATTTCAAATCTCCTCACGTAACCTCTCCAAGAACAAATAAAAGATAGAGTAGATAAATCCACCCAAGGCCCACATTTTCAGCATTACTAGGAAACAAAGAATACCATGATTTTCATATTACTGTGAACAGGGAAATAAAACAAATTACAACAGAACTCCCAGTGCTCCCCTAGTGCAGGCCAATGGACACTGAGACCAGAAGAGGAAGAGTTTAAAAGATTCCTTCAGGGGGAGAAAACAGAGAGAGAGAGGGGAATACAGGACTTAAGCAAAAGCATAAGAAAAAAACCACCCCAAGAAAGAGAAAGTCCAACTAAATGCCAAGTGCCACTCAGGTTGGCACTTGGTATTTCAAGCAAAGGCTTTATAGGCTTGGAAGTGAGTGGAACCAAAGTGGGAGCCTCAGTAAAGCTTTCCTCAGAAGAATCAGATATATAGAAAAGGGGTGAAACTTCTGCAAGATGTGGCAGTGAAACCGTGAAAGGAAAGAAGGAAATGAGAGAAAGATTTGGATCCCACAGAAATAAAAGAGGAACAAGACACCAACCCCTATCCCCATCATCATCCATAAAAGAAAATGCACAGAAGAGGGCCAAAGCAACAGAAAAGATGCTCTCAAACTGGACCCCTACCCTTGCAAGGAAAGGGAATAGAAAAAAGGAGGCCTCATCTACTCAACATTTTAGAGATCAGGATAATAGTTAGCTTCGAAGAGGCAGTAACTGGAAGGGGACATGAGGAAGTTTCTGGAGTGCCAGTCAAATTCTGCTCCTTGATCCAGATGCCAGTTACATGGGAGTGTTCCATGTGTGAAAATACACTCAGCTATATACTTATGTACTTTTCTGCATATACAATTATAATTCCATTAAAAGTTTTTAAAAATACACATAATGTCTATTATCTAAATAGGTCAATAAATTTTATTTTTAGAGTAACATATTTTCACTTCTAAAATTCAGCAAGTAGAAATAATAATGTGACTTGCTTCCTTTATCAAAACTAGACTTATTACCTTTCTCATATATTCACCTATTTCCAAAGCAAACAAGTTTGTCCTTTGAGTTTCCTAATATTTGAGTGACTCTTATTCATAGAATAATGGTCCAAGTTGCACACAAGGTCATAATTTTTGAAATATCCCTGGATATCCCTGACAGCCTAACACATATCTTCCCAGGGATGGAGTAAACCATGAAAAAATGCCTTGGTGTTGCTTATTATATCACATACAAGAATGGAAATGGTGGAAGATTGTCTACATCTCTTAGGTGAGTATTAACACTAGAAACAGTCTCACTGCTCAAAAATATCAACAAAATTTTCAAAGAAAAATTAAATATCAGCAACATCCAGGAAATAATTCATAATGTACACAGGAGATGAGAGAGAAGAGAAGAGAAGGGGAGGGAAGGGAAGAGAGAAGGTGAAAGGGGACAGGAGGGGAACGGAGGAAAGAATAAGAGTGAGGAAGGCAGCAGAGAAGAGTGGAGGATTAGAAAAGTGTGCCATCGGGAACAACTTAAGTGAAAAACAACAGGTATGGTTGAAGAAACAAATCTATCATAATTTCAACAAGATACATACTACGTAATCGTGGGCCTTATTAACATGCTGTAGAGTTGACAGAAACACCTCATTCTGAAGGGTCATCACTCACTTTTATTTTATATTTTTAGAAGAAAAATATTTTATATTCCCTATCACAGTACCTGGTACATACAAGTAATAAATGCTTGTTGAACAATCAACTGGATGGATAGATGGTTGAATGAACAACAGACAAACAAATGGGTAGAAGGAAAAATAATAAATATTCAAAATAAAGAAAGTTTTCAAATATTTGATAATGGAGATTTGTCGCCTCTCCATCTTAAAATTAATCTAATTCGGGGGGGAAAAGTGTGAGAAGTAGCATGGCATAGTGGGAAGGAGACAAGACTTAGACTTAGAAACACCGAGATTAGAATTCTGGCTTAACTCTTACCGGCATGTGTCCTTGAGCAAATTGCTTAATTTACATAAGTCTTCATTTCCTCCACCTGTAAAATGGGGATCACGATATCTACCTTACTAAGACCGCAAACTAGCACTTTTGGCACCTGGAACAAACTACACAAAACCAGCTCTCGAATCAACTCTGTAATTCATAATGTAGCCCACAGATGGGTGTTACTAACAATGCTCGCCATCTGGTAGCTTCCTGTTTTAAATAATTATTCTTGCTAACTAGGTGCCAAGCTTTTAGAATCATTACATTAAATGTTTGCACCCTCTAAATTTTGGTGTCCTTAGACAAAGCCCAGTATGATCAGCCACAGTTCAACTTATGAGGTAGTTCTATAGATTAAAAATAACATAAGAAAAATACCTTGCACGATGATAGGCATGTAATACATTGTTGATATGTAAACATTTCATTAATACCTTTATGTAATCCATTTGCCACTCTATATTGTCACAACTATTCCAATAAGTCCACACTGAGAGTAGAGATTAATCATATCAACCACGTCCATTAACACAGAAGTAAGGACATGAAAGGATGATATGTACCACAACATTCTTTTCAAAATTCAATTGATTCCTTTGACCTTGACTTTGGATTTTCTCTCTTAAATGTTTAAAAACCTGAGAATTTAGAAGAACAGACAGAACCTTCATTTCAAGAGCCATTTCTAGAAGGGAATAAATGAAATGTCAGATTCAAAAAGAGAATTCAAAGTTACCACGATCAGGGTATGCTTGTTCTCTGCTGGATGGGAAAATAGAACTGCTGCTATTGTGTTTTGCATCTGGTCTTAAATGTGGAAATGCCAGTTAAGTAAGAAAAAAATCAAGTCATCTTTATCAGATCTACTAACAACCCAGATAATCGCCTTTAGGATAAAATAGTTTAGTAATGAAATAACAAAATTTGTCAACCCTGTATAAAGCACTCCTACTCAGCTCTGAAAGATTATTTTCTCTGGATTACCAGATATCCAGAAATAATTATTTTATTATAAGGCATGCCAATCCAACCCAGGGTCACAGGAACAACTACTATAAAAAGAGTTAAATTTAAATGATTTATAGGTATTACTGGTTATAGCGATGTTTCAGTAACAATTTTGTCACAATAGAACAAATTTTTCCCAAAGAAGCATCTCTTTTGAGCATAAATGTCAAATCAAGTTCACAAGCTAGAGCTCCCAATTACCCCACAAATTAAAGGATAATGTCTACATGTTCGTTAGGTGGTGACGAGTATGCTTTTAAATGGAATCCATGGACTGGAAGCACTGTGCTGACCTTGTATCAAATGTACAACCGTGAGGACTAAACAGGGGCTCTTTCACACATTGGTTAAAAATTAAAATTCTATGATTGTGATTCCTATCGTTTGTCTGAATAAAAATTGATCACATTACGAATAAAGAATAAAAAACGAAAAGCAATTTAGTCAATTATTAATTTTTTGGATTTGATGGCACATTAGCAAAAAAACCAATCCGGAGTAGGAATGGATATTGTGGTTTTCTAAAAGACATACATTAAATAGGAGAAATATATTTAAGTGGTAACATTCTTTAACACAGAGGTCTAGCAGGTTTGATATCAAGTTATAATGGAAAAATAATTCACCACCATAATCAGCAAAGTAACTAATCAAATGATATATATTCTTTGTTATTTGCTCATACGCACCTATAGTTCTCATTTTGAAGCATAGATTTTTATTTTTCTGGTGCCATCAAGTGGTAACATTATGAAATGTTCTAAGATTAAATGCAAATAACTTTTAGACAGAAAAATGTTACCCTGATGTGTTTTATCTCTGTCAACTGAACACCAGTGATATTTTAGTACATAATTATCTGAAAAGGGAAATATCAGAGCAGATATTTTGCAACTCATGCCCATTTATACTCCCAACTCAAAATGAGAGTTGAGGCAAAGAACAAAAATGAGTAGAGCTTTAAGACCAGAAAGGTCCACTAGCAAACAAACAAACAAAAATCCAACAGACTTTGAAAGCATTTGATAAACAAAATTAGGATCAAAATGACCTATCAATCAAACCATGAAAACAAGAGAATTCAAAAGTAGTTTCTCAACTAGAAATCTTAAAAGTGGTAGCTAAAATTATATAACCATATGAAGACAAAAAAATTAATGAGAAATGAATTTTAGAATCAATTCTTTGAAACTGTGTCAACAGATTCCAAATGGTTACATCAGCAACTTCAATATGACAATAACCACAAAAAAAAGAAACAAAAAAAACCAAAAACCAAAAAAAACCCCACAAGATTCCAACTCCTCTTATTGCCACACACATAAAACATTAAAAGCTGTTTGATTCCCCAGGCCCACCAAAATAGGTATCGACTGCAAAATCTGAATTTCCAGTTAAAGATGGCAACTTGAACACATTTATTTAGCTATGCTCCTTCCTGAAACTCTATTAACATGGCAGTAAAATAATTTGTTTAAGGTAAAAGCCCACAAGAACAAAGACTAAGAGAGAACACAACAGCATAAAAATTTTAGAAGCTAGAAGGTAGATGGATAAGAGGTTACTAACTTGGGAAACTCAAGAAAGTTGTCTGGTTTACAGTAAGGAATTGGTGGCACTAGCTAGCTGTGCAAGTGGGAGTGAAAGCTAAAAAGAGTTTGTCAAAATCCTGGTTAAGCACACACTCCCTATCCCACTCTATAAGGCAGATACATGTCTACACTGTGTTATGAGACTGAAAGTTTATACTCTAGAAAGTGTAAAACAGAAGGCTCCTGGACTACAGGATACCAGGCACAGTGCAAGGAAGTACTGTACTAAGAAAACCACTAGAAAGTCACATCAACCTTTCATTATTATGTCCAAAAAGTCATGCGACTAACTACAGAATGCTTCCTTTGGCTTCTCTAAGGGAAAAGTAAAGGACTAAAACAAAAGCTAACGCTTTAAAAAAAAAAAGGAAGTTCTACTTACATTCATTCAGCAGCTACATCTACCTGTCCCATATCACCTCCATTAATTAGTTGAGAATTTACTATAACTAACAAAGAATAGAATAGTAAGTAAATCCAAGAATCTTTTAAGCTCTTAATTTAAAAGCCCATTCAGTTTGTCTCTTCAGGTCATCAAGAGTAAATACACTATAACCACTAGGGAGAACAGTATGGAGGTTCCTCAAAAAACTAAAAATAGAACAACCATAAGACCCAGTAATCCCACTGCTAGGTATATACACAAAAGAAAGGAATTCAATATATTGAAAAGATATCTGCACTTCCGTATTTACTGCAGCACTACACACAATAGCCAAGATTTGAAATCAATCTAAGTGTCCATCAACAGATGAATGGATAAAGAAATTGCGGTACATATACACAATGGAATATTATACAGCCACAAAAAAGGATAACATCCTGCAACAACATGCGTGGAAATGGAGAACATCATGTTAAGTGAAATAAACCAAACACAGGAAGTCAAATCTCACATGTTCTCACTCATATGTGGGAGCTAAATATTAACAACAATTGATCTCCTGGAGACGGGGAGTAGAGTGATGGTTACCAGAGGCTGGCAAGGATAGCAGGGAGGAGGGGACAAAGTAGGCATGGTTAATAGGTACAAAAATATAGTTAGATAGAATGAACCATATCTGATAGCATAACAAAGTGACTATAATCAACGAGTTAGGGCAGCAGTCCCCAACCTTTTGGCACCAGGGAACAGTTTCATGGAAGACAATTTTTCCATGGACCAGGGTAGGATGGGGTAGGGTGTCATAGGTTGGGGGAGAGTAGTATGAAGCTCAGGTGGTGATGGGGCCACAGCCTGGGGGCTGGTGACTGCAGAGTTAGGGTATACCTTAAAATAACTAAAAGAGTGGAACTGGAACATTCCTAACACAAAGAAATGATAAATGCCTGAGGTGATGGATACTACAATTGCCCTGATCTGATCTGATTAATTCACATTGTATGCCTGTATCAGAACATCACATGTACCCTATAAAGATATACAACTATTATGTATCCATAATAATTAAAAATTTTTTTAAAAAGAGTAATTAATTAAGTACATTAGAGAATCTCTGTAGATTACTCTTGAAGGAGGTGAAAGCTGGTGAACAATGTAATCAAGTCAGAAAAAAGATTATTATTCATATAAGAGACTTAGATACATGTTGACTTTTTTTAAATCCTGCTTTTGTAAATTAATTGATCAAAGCAGAGAGTTAAGTACCTTTGATAATGTCTAATATCTCACGTAACTAAAAGTATATCTCCATACATAGGTCATTTAAGCTTCAATATTTTCTCATTTTCAGTTTTGTTTTTATGTAAGACTATACAGAGGATATATGTATATACTTTTTTCCAGATACCAACATAAGAACATAACAAAATATATTAATATAGATAAAATTGTACCTTGAACACCTTCTAGGAGTAAATCAACTCCTTTCCTATAAAAATCAGAAGCAGCTTCATAGTCGTCTTCTTCTTCCTTTTTTAAAGCCAACTTTATTAATTCTCCTGCTTTCTCCAAATAATCTCTCTTGCCAAGCTTGGATTTTAAACTGCCAGGAAAGAGGCTACGACTTTCCCATTCTTCTTCTGTTTTGTTCTGTTCACTGTCAGAAGCAACAGCCCCTAGTGCTGAAGAATCCGAAGAAAGAGTGAGACCAAAAGTTCTAATGGGAGAATTTTGATTGGAAGCCATTCCATCATCTAACTCAGCAAGAGAATCCACATCGACAGTAAGAGATATCAGATCACTGTCACTGGAGAAGCCTAGAAATATGATCACAATAGTAAACAGATATTAAATTGAGAATCAGCCAACAGAATACAAATCTTTCTAATTATTCATTTTTTCATATATCCAAATCGATTATGAAGGCTGTAATTTACTGATGGAAGCCAGTGTCTAACAATTTGTTTCAGCTTACTTCATTCACTTTTGCACTTTCTCTCTATAACTGTGGAAGACAATCTCCTTGCCCTAATCATAAAACTAAAATTGAAAACAAGTCTTTATCTAGCCTTGTTGCCAAAAAGAGCCTTTACCACAAGACCTTGTAAACAGTTTACAGAAAACTGTTGCTTGCATACACAGCTGCTATAGATGATAGCACTATGATGAAGGGAAAAGAGTAAGAGCTTTGGAGTAAGACAAAAAATAAAGTACTTGAATCTGGGCTCTTAAAGACCAATAGCAAATTACTTAATAATATTACTTACTATACAAGGTTTTAAAAGAGGAATAGAGTTAATGCATATAAAACATAATAGACTATAATTATAATTATTATAACAATTATATATACAGATTGAATACCCCTTATCTGAAATGCTTAGGACCAGAAGTATTTCAGATTTCAGATTTTAAGATTAAGGACATTCAACCTGTAATTATATACAATTATACAATGCATCCTCAGAGGTGTCCTTTTAGGTAACCATCCATATCTGGAAAATGTAAGCTATTTGGGTTTTTTTTTTTTTGAAACAGAGTCTCACTCTCTTGCCTGGAGCGAGTGCCGTGGCGTCAGCCTAGCTCACAGCAACCTCAAACTCCTGGACTCAAGCAATCCCACTGTCTCAGCCTCCCAAGTAGCTGGGACTACAGACATGTGCCACCATGCCCGGCTAATTTTTTCTATATATATTTTTAGCTGTCCAATTAATTTCTTTCTATTTTTGGTAGAGATGGGGTCTCGCTCTTGCTCAGGCTGGTCTTGAACTCCTGAGCTCAGTACGATCCGCCCACCTCGGCCTCCCAGAGTGCTAGGATTACAGGCGTGAGCCACCGCGCCCGGCCTGAAACATAATTTTTCTCTCCCATTCCCCCATTTCTACTAAAGATAAACCATAGTAAGAGCAACTTATTGGCATAATTGGCATAATAAGTTTAAGCCTTGTTATACTTAGCCTAATTATTTGCATAAAATACAGCAAGAATATTGATTGGCCATACAGGTTCCTTTTAAGGCAACTTTGCTAGAACTTTTTCTTTTTTTTTTTTTTTTTGAGGCATAGTCTTGCTCTGTTGCCCATGCTCAAGTGCTGTGCCATCAACCCAGCTCATAGCAACCTCAAACTCCTGGGCTCAAGCAATCCTACTGCCTCAGCCTCCTGAGTAGCTGGCATGTGCCACCATGCCCGGCAATTTTTTTCTATATATTTTTAGTTGTCCGGCTAATTTCTTTCTATTTTTAGTAGAGATGGGGGTCTCACTCTTGCTCAGGCTGGTCTCGAACTCCTGACCTCGAGTGATCCTCCCGCCTCAGCCTCCCAGAGTGCTAGGATTACAGGTGTGAGCCATGGCACCCGGCCTGCTAGAACTTTTTCATAAGAAATTTTGAATTAGACTTTTAGAAAACTTTTGGGGCTTAGGAGCTAAGCCAAAGACTGCATCTGTAATACTTGTATAAATTGGTCGATGCCTCTCTTCTTTTTTTTTTTTTCGAGACAGAGTCTTGCTCTGTCACCTGGGCTAGAGTGCAGTGGCATCATCATAGCTCGTTGCAACCTGAAAATTATGGGATCAAATGATTCTCCTGCCTCAGTGTCCCGAGTAGCTGGGACTATAGGGGGGGTGCCACCATGCCTGGCTAATTTTTAGATTTTTTGTAGAGACAGGATCTCACTCTTGCTCAGGCTGGTCTTGAACTCCTGCCCTCCTGCCTTGGTCTCCCAGAGTGGTAGGATTACAGGCATGAGCCACCACACCTGGCCAAATTTGTCTCTTCTTGAGGTCCTGAAAATATCTTGAAGTTCCTAGACCTGTCAGAAAATGACATTCTTTACTTATTGTCAGGTCAGGAATCTCATAAGGGAACCATGCAGACAAGATACCAGGCCAGTTTTTTTCAAGTCTATTGGCTTTAAAGTCAACCTCAATCCCTCAAAGCAGCCTGGTCATATATGAAACGATGACATTCCAGTCAAAGCTTTGGTAAAACAACAGTGTCTCCAATTGTGTCTTGTTACAAAGAAAACAAATTCTTATTGAATTTATACAAATAACTATATTGCCATAAAATAAGAATACTCACTAATAGTTCCCAAATTCTGGAGAAATCAGAAACGTAAATGTTTCAATTTTGCTCACAAAAGTATACTTTACCCAATTGCTGTGAGCTGTAAATAGTTTAAATTTTTTTTTCTTGACTCTGGAAAACAAGGCATAAACAAAATTGGCAGTGTTTCAAACAAAAAAGTCGTAAGAAATCATTTCAGTCCTCAATTGGTTCAGTCTCATGTAACTAATTCTTCCTTTGCTTGATGTTAGGTTAGCAATTTTATGGGTAGTTTTTTTTTTTTTTTGGAGTTTTTGAAATTTTTACTTAGTCCTATTATATTATCTCAATGTTGTCAGAAATCTATATTTAAGAACAGTAATCTTTTCCATGAACCCCCTTGAAGATACAATACTTAGGATTTGCAAAGAGCTTTTAGGAAGAAAACATCAGAATAAAGTAATTTACTATGAACAAGACAAATGGCCATGGTTAAAGATGCAATTGACAAGAATATCTGGTTATTTTTACGGCTTACAAGAATTTTACATAATAATCAATAATAAAAATATAAATACAAAAACATCATATTTTTAGGAATCTCACACAATTTTGGAACATATATTAATAACACATTTATACAAATATAACTGCCAGAAAGTTAAACATTATTTCTTATTTGATAATACTTTCCATATAATTTTAGTATACCAAATAAGCCTAATATGTCTCTCTTTGACTTCCAAGGCCTTTTTTGGGATGTCCAAAAGTTAACTCAAGATCAGAAAGACTTAAAGATTTTGATTTTGAGAAGTTTCTCAAATATCAAAAGTTTAAAAACACTTGGACAAAATAAGATCACAAGTCACTGTAAAATAATATTCATTTAGCCAAAATGATAATTAAAAGATTTCAGAAAGCGAAAACAAAACCAAAAGAAAAAACAACTTTATTCTTTGACAGGAGATTCAGATTTTTTAAAAATAATCAAAAGATCCAATAAAGACAGTAGGAGGCACACTTCTTTTTGCAGTTTACTCAAAAGGTGAACCAAAGTCTTTTACTATTTCTTATTCATATTACATAAAAATCTTGTTAAAAAGAGAAAACCAAATTCTAGTTTTGAATTAGTATTTTTTATATTAAGTTTCAATAAAAAACCCTTATAATAAATGTATTTAATTTTAATTTAAATACACAAGATTTTGAAATTCTTTTTATCCAATTTTTTATATTCATTTAGTTTTATCTATATTATTCTTCTTTTACTCCTTCAATGTGAAACAACCTTTAAATGGCCTTAAAAAGAAGTAAGCAATTTTATTTATTACGTACCAGGTACAGAGCCCAGGAAAGAAGGCAGAGCTGTGAACACAATGCCTGGAGGATCCAACCTTTCCCGAGTGCCTGGGAGGCAGAGCTGGACCAGGAAGGATGCGGCCATACTGGGCTTGGCTCTGCCCCGCAGCTGGTGGTTCAGACATCGTACACACACACATTCACCTAGGACTCACCATGGCCACCTGTCTAGACCCCAGAATATAAAGGCTCAAAGCCAAAGATATAAATTCACAGCAAGATGTGTGCAAAGTTTTGGGGGATCCCAGAAGCCAGCCCTCACATAGCTTTAGCTCACAGACAAATCAAGCAAGTATAAAAAAATCACAGAGGCAACAGTTTTATAACTTTAAAACATCTATCAGAAACAGTATAAATTTTTCTGACCAGTAGACCCAAGCAAAAATATCTAAAATTTTAAAGACATTTCTATTTTATTTTACCAACAATTTTAAAACTAGCTTTATTTGCCAAAGATTACTAAAGTAACAGAAATTTGAAAAGCATTTGGGCTCATTTACTTCATTTATGAGCACTCATTTGCATATATGCAATTTGGTACTATGTAGATAATATACAAACACAGACATAGATGTATATACATAAAACTACAGAGAAACATAAAGATTTTATAGCTTTGACTTTAAAATGTTAGCCATGAAACAGATAAAATTCATTAGTTTAAAGGAACAGTTGGATTAAATCATGCCTCTGTAAATTTAACAAGTTCAAGTTTATCTGTCCCACATGGCTGAAGGCCCTACCAAGTTTTAGAGAAAACAGGATAGCAAATTTACATCTCAAAGTACAGAATTGAATTTAAGATTTTTTAAAGAAAGGGTGTGTGTGTGTGTGTTACAGACACAGAGAAAGTTTTAAAATGGATATCAAGGAAACATAAAATCATGGGAATTCATCAACAGATTTTATAAGGAGACCAGTTTTAGCTAGCCAGGTAGCTTCAATTTAGTCTCTGTGTTTCAACTGGAACACTGAGCTCAGGGAGGAGTCTATCAAAGAAGAGAGCCCACAAAGCCTTGTAGTTTCCAGGGCCTAATACTTACATGTGTGAGGCAGAGGTGCAGCTGGAAGGCAAAGTACCTAGATTCCCAGAGATCGGGGATCCCAATTTTACACTGAATTCCAGGTGTGCCAGCGCTGAGGCAAAAACCTGTCATGAGGCCAGGCTGTGCAACAATTCCACAATGCACCTCACTGCAAAGACATCTCTCCCAAGGCTGGTGGGCACCCAGTGCCAATTAGCCCACTCTGTAATCAGCCCATCCCCCACAGGAGTCTCATCTCTTTGGGGTGAGTGTTCCCACAGTCTCCAAGCGTGCAAACTGCAATCTAAATGTACAAAGAAACAAGTAGCCTCCTGCAGTAATGACCATCCACTGCAACCATTGTCAGCTGCTTCAAAACTGCAGCCTTCACCTGTGACTCACCAGCCGTAGAGTCTGAAAAGTCAAGTGCTTCCTCACAGCACAAAGAACCCCTGGCACTCCTAAAAGCCGGAGAGATCGGGAAGCTCAATGCAAAAGGGAGCAAAGCTTTAGGCCTGAGAGGACCCTGCCCACAACTCTTGGGGCTCCATGAGGAAGACAGAAGCCCCTAAAAAATGGTGTGTGGTGCCTTTTTATGTGTTTTCCAAGGGGTATCAGGGATGCTAGAAGTACTCTCTAGATTTCTTCATGTGGTATCAAAGTTGGCAAAAAAGGAGTAGAACTAAATGGGAAAACAAGTCTTGAGCCAATTAAGGGAGATTTTAAACTTCTCAAAAAGGCCAATGAAGTTTTGCATTTTTCTTAGCAAGAATCATACTGAGAAGAAAGGAAGTGAACAGAGAGACAGAGCATATAATTTTAAAAAAAGGGTTTCAGTCAACTGAAAAAATTTCTTAGGGGAGACACTCGATCCAAAGGAGAAAAAGCAGACAGACCTTTTTTTACTTTTTAAAAACTATACATATAGCCTTAATATCAGTTTTTAATTTAGCTGACTTTCAAAAAATTTATTATTATTATTATTATTTTTAAAAGATTTATTTTTGTTGTTTGAAAATGAGGGGGTGGGGGTTTAAGCAGGCACTGCGTCAGTTTCCGTGTTTGTTTTTGTGGAGACAGAGTGTCACTCGGCGTCCTGCGCAGAGTGCAGCGAGGGGGGTCACCGCAAGCTCCAGGTCCTGGGCTGTGAGCGATCCTTCTGCCTCAGCCTCCCTGGCGGCTGGGACTACAGGTGCTTGCCAGAGCGCCCGGCTGCGTTTTGTTGGTTTTGTGTATTTTTTTTTGTCTTTACTATTTTTTTTTTTGTAGTGATAGAGACGGGATCTGGCCGCGCTGAGGCCGGCATCGAACCGACGAGCTGCAGCCATCCTCCCGCCTCGACCTCCCAGGAAGCTAGGACGACAGGCGTGAGCCACCGCGCCCGGCCGGCGTGACGCGTGTTCCTAGAGCTGAAAGCTTGGGTGTGACGACGAGCTCTCTGCTGCCCCCGTGCGACTCGCCGACTTGCTACATTTGGGTTCCACTTAGGA
>CAUYSK010017938.1:0-56750 GCA_963575035.1 Avahi laniger
GGTGGCTCACGCCTGTAATCCTAGCACTCTGGGAGGCCGAGGCAGGTGGACTGTTTGATCTCAGGAGTTCAAGATCAGCCTGAGCAAGAGAGAGATCCCGTCTCTACTAAAAATAGAAAGAAATTAGTCAGGCAACTAAAAATAGAAACAAAAAATTAAACTGGGGATCGAGGATCGCTTGAGTCAAGGAGTTTGAGGCTGCTGTGAGCTAGGCTGTCGCCACGGCACTCTAGTCCGGGCAACACAGTGAGACTGTCTCAAAAAAAAAAAAAAAAAAGAATTACAATGACAAAAAAATTTCCTATAAATTGTTATACTTTCAAAATATATCTACTTATTCAAGTGTGTGTGTGTGTGTGTGTGTGTTTGTGTGTGTATAGTTTGTAGAAACATTATATAAACTCCAAACTATGTTTGAAAGGAGACTTTTCCTCTGAGTAGTCTTTCTTAAACATAGGGCATTCACAAATGACAGATCTCACATGAAACCCTGTATTATTTTATATTACACAACTCTAAAACCATACCCAAATTACTCCTACCCAGTCAACCATCCCAATTATTACACTGCCACTAATAGCAAAGCCAATTTTTACACTACATCTGTAAATATTTTCATATGTATCTCTAAAAAGTGAAAATTCTTTGGTTGATTTGTCATTTAAGTCTCTTTTAATTTTATATTTCCTCTCCATCTCTTTTTTTTCCCTCATATTAAATAATTTGTCAGAGGAACTGGGGTGTGGGGGGGGGATTATATGTTGTTCTACATTAGATTTTGCTAATTGCATCATTTTGATGTCAATTAACAGGCTCCCCTCTCTTGTAAATCTTGTAAATTGGTAGTTAGATCTACACATTTTATCAAATTCAGGTTCAATTTTTTTAGCCAGACTGCCAGAATACCATAGACTGTGTTGTTTTCTTCCATCAAGAAGCACATGTTTAGTTGTCTCAACCACTGATGTTCAGACTGTATGTATTAGTTTTTCAGGAAATGCAAAATAGTAATTTTTTTAAAAAAAATCTTTTAAAGTATCAAAACATTAAAGTAAAGCCAGAAGTTTTCATTCAATATTTTCACATCTTAATTCTGTGAAATGAAAAAGCTCCCAAATCACCCAATATCATAAGAAACAAAATTTAGCATTATAAAAAAGGAAGAAAAAAAAGGCTTCCAAATCAGCACCAAATTACTCATGAAGGCCTCTTACTAAAAAAAAAGCATTTACTCTATGAAGTACACCGCCCCCCGCAAAAAAAAAAAAAGTTATAAAATTTGGCCTATGGTCCCATACGTCTTCTGAGTGTTCTGAATTCAGGTACTCAATCCTACATATTTTATCATTTCTAAACTAAACATGTACCTCATAACCATTATAAGTAAATATAATAAAATGTCTTTTAAAATAGTCTAGCTCCTTAAAGTTGGTAATATTTAATACTGTGTGAGTTTTATGTCATTAATATTAAAAGGAAAAACTACATTGTAATAGAAAGGTGACTTTGTGTTTAAATTTAGATTTTTCCCCAAAAAACCTATAAAATGAAGTCTCGCTACTCCAAGTCCTAACTTAAAGATATAATAAATGTTTACATATTAACAGTATATTTTTGTTTCAAAATATTAAATAAAATGGACTTCATACTGAGTTGCATAATTGAATTAAACTGAAAAAATATTTTTCCCTGCTAAGAACCTTCAATTATGTTTAAAGGAGAATCATCTAAAAATCAAACTCAAAATAACAATGGGCTAATATTTATTAGCTTAACTTGCCTGATTAAATATTACTGAGCTAAATAAGAACTAAAAAAATAAGATTAGGAATTCTGAGCTTAACATGCACTTATGAAGGCTTATGTCTCTATTTAACAAATTAGAAAAATGAGACCAAAGGATTAAATTTATTATAATCACTAACAGTTATCATCAAAAGGAAAGAAAAGTGGTGAGATCAATGTAAATATTTCAACACAAAGAAAATAGAATCAGAGTCTTTAAATCTTATTTATTTGTTTTTTTTATGACTTAATTGCATTATTTGTTATAGGGATAATTTGAGGGTAAAAAAATCTTCCTTTATTCTCAGGGTCAAAGTAGATTTCAGCCAAAGCACTTGTAATGCTTTTAATATTTTCCAGGTCAGGGGTCCCGTTAGAAAGATAATGAAATGAATCTCTCTCATAGAAAAGTGATATACACAAACACATTCAAAATTCTACAACCATTTTTGGAGTTTTGTGCATCATTTAAAGCTGGAGTCCTCAACCCCTGGGGCCATGGGTACCAGTCCGAGGCCTATTAAGAACCCGGCCACACAGCAGGAGTTGAGCAGTGGGGCAAGTGAGCTTCATCTGTATTTACAGCTGCTTCCCATTGTTCGGTTCACTGCATAAGCTCCGCCTCCTGTCAGATCAGGGGTGGCATTAGATTCCCATAGGAGCATGAACCCTACTGTAAACTGCTCATGCGAGGGATCTAGGTTGCCTGCTTCTTATGAGAATCTACTGCTTCATGATCTGAGGTGGAGCTGAGTCGGTGATGCTAGCACTAGGGAGTGGCTGCAAATATAGATTATCATTAGCAGAGAGGTTATACAATAAATGTAATGTGCTTGAATCATCCCCAAACCATCGCCCCCCACCCCACCCCTGTCCCCGTCCGTGGAAAAACCGTCTTCCATGAAACCAGTCCCTGGTACCAAAAGGGTTAGGGACCACTGATTTAAAGCACACAAGAAACCCAGGTCATCATTTCCTTTGACTAGGAAATATAGAAAAAAGGTTAGGAAGAAAAACATGTAGTTATTTCTTTATTCATTCTGTGAATACTCTTATCCTTTGAATATTTCCAAATAATCTCACTATAACATTTTATGGAAGGGCTATAAGAGGTACTTTCAGTTGCAATTACGTCACTACTTTGAAATAATACATTTTAATTTCACAGTTGTAATACTGTGTGAGATAGCTTTTAAAATGTATCATCTTTTAAAAATCATTGAAGATAAAAAGGAAAATTATAAATATAGCCAACCATTATCAACATTCGAAAATTTCTATAAAAAACTTCATCTTTTCATTTTTATGATTTCAGAGAACACATCTTAAAAGTGGATGGTGTTCCAAAGAACAATACATAGATATAAACATATTTTACTTTAAAACAGGAAACCAAAATCATATACCTGCCCAAATAGCACTGCCAAAGTGGTTTGTTTTGAGAAGCCAATTCTGAATCCTTTGCTCCAAACATTTTTGCCAGTAGTTTAACAACTTGTAGACGTTCCTCATTATCATTGCTCTAAAATATAAAACACAACCACAGCTTTAAAACCATGAGGTATATATTCAGAATAAGGCTACCTATTTTTTCCTATGATTTCCCTTATCCTCCAATTCCACAGAAAACTTTCCATGAATTCCAGGTGAAAAAATTCCACAAAAATGCTCACTATACTTTTCACAAAATTAGTTGTCTTCATAAATGCTCTTATCATCTCTAAATACATTAAAGCAGTGCACCCAATATGAAAAGTACATCTTAAAAGTTTGCTTAAATGTTAGAGGTCCTTTCTACAACTGAGGTTTATTTCCACTCAAATTCAAAAACAAACTATATTATAAAACCTACCCAGGACCCTTGAAAAACTATTTGTGGTGCTTAAGAACAGACACTGATAGGCCTGGCCTATAGTAAACAGAGATGTCTATGCAATTGTACTTTTTAGCTCTTTGTAGAAATAAGTAGGTGCTAACATTTCCCAATAGGAGAGTCAGTTATCAATACATACCAGGTTCCTAAAGGAAGTTCAACAGCACAATTGGAAAACTAAAGTTTACATACTATATTGGGAGCATCCTAGGGGTAAGAACTTAATTTTATTATTGATTTTGGTACCACCAACAAATGACACAATGGTTAAATGAATGAGCCAGTCAAAATATAAAGTGTGACAATCGGGTATATCAAGAGACACTGAATATTTACGGTGCTGTGGAAGGCACTATGTGGATTTTTCTTAAATTTTAAACCAATGCCACAGACTAGCATTCAAGAGTCTGCAGAATATGACCTAAGTCATCTTTATTATTTCTCCCTTTGTTCCTCTAAATAAGTATTTCTTAGACAAAGCTATACATTAGAAACACCTCTTAAGCTTGGGGGAAAAAAAAATCAAAGTAACAACAATAACAAAACTTGACGCCTGGACTCTACTCTCAGAAATTCTGATTCAACTAGTTTGGTTTAATGCCTGGACATCTACTTCTTTATTAGGCTCTGCAGGCAAAGATTCTAATATGCTGCAGCTTGGAGTGATTTAAACTTACTTTATGCTATGTTCCAACTATAAATCTTTGTGTTCCACTAATTCACTCAAAACCTTCCTACTTTTATATGCTTCTACATGCTGTTTCCTTCACTTCAACTGTATGTTGTTTGTGTCTCTGATGATACTTACAATATCTGGCCTCTTACTAAATCTGTAATAATTTTCCTTTTTCTCCCACACTAAATGTTAAGTTTGCTAAAAGCAGGGACAATAATTTCCTTATTTTTATATTCCTCATCGGAACATGCACATAGCGTTTACTCAGTATTTTTATTAGAGAAAATCAGATAAACTAACAAATAATTAGAGTTATGACTGCCTCCTGCCTCACCAAAATCATTGAGCACATTTAAAAGGGGGCAGAGAAATCAGCTGACTGAATGGCTCACTTGAGAAATACACCAAAAATAGAATCAAACAAGAATAATTATTTACTAGTTATTTGGGGTATTCACACTACCAACTCCTGTTTGTTTTGTTTTTGAAAGAAAGAAATCAAAATTTTTTAGGAACAAGAAATATAACATGGTAATCATTTAAGAACTTTTCTGGGTGGTACACTGGGATCCATCAAAGATTAATAATTTATAACCAGCTTTTTTTACTCTGCATGTAATGATTTGAAAAAGAAAAGCATATTCCCCACTTCTGTAAATGAAACTCAATTTTACGGCATAATTTAATGTCAAAGCAAGAGGGGCATGCTACAAAAGATTTCACAGAACTGTGTAAAAAGCAAATGAACTTTCATCATAGGTAACTATTATATAAGACAATACGCACAAAGGTAAAGCATTTTACACCAGGTGTATAATGAACTGTACTTTTATGGCCTGATGAAATAGTTAAGGGAATTGCTATAACTTGTGCCTTGAAAACATAATAAGCTTGGTGTATGGCTATGACTCTCAAAAGTTAGTCAAATTCTAGAATTTATCCAGAAAATATTTAGAGGAAAAATATCATCCTGTTAATAACCAGTTAAGCAGCTACTATCCACCAGGCATTGGAGATATACAGACAGGCAAGGCACAAACATGTGAATAAACAATGATAATAGATCCCCTCATCTGTTACCTTCAGTAAAAACTAGTGTAAGAATTAAAAAGTCATAAATAATGCTCTTTGCTAACTCGGTTGACAGAATCATTATTTTCACAATATATTACCTTTAATTTAAATTCAAGCTGGGGTAAAACAGAGAGCAGCAAATGACTATCAATATTGTAGAGCTCCAAAATTAAATCAAAGACATGCTCTGACAAATCGCTGATAGATGTTTTTCCAAGCATCAGAACCTGATTAAAAAACTTTTGAGGAGAAAGAAAACTTATCATTAGTAGAAACACCATAGATAAAATGAATTTTCTAAAATATTAATTATTATTCAAATTCATTACTATTTTATACAAAGTCAAACTAGGCATGTCAACATATTTTCTAACAATAGGTAGGAAACCACTACAGTCTGTATGAAAAGACAAAAGCATAGAATTCATCGTGTACACAGTAAAACAAATAATCTGTATTGAGTCATCAATTAGCATTTCAACAAACACCCTATTTTCAAAAAACACTTTGTTCCTCATTATGATACTTACTACATTCTAAGCTACATTATTGTTGTGTACATGTCTGTTGATGGTTAATTTTAGGTGTCAACTTGACTGCATTAAGGAATACCTAGATAGCTGGCAAAGCATTATTTCTGGGTGTATCTGCAAGGGTGTTTCCAGAAGAGATTGGCATGTAGACTGAGTAGAGAGAGATCCACCCTCAACAGAGGCACCATTCAATAGGTTGTGGGGGCCCAAAGAACAAAAAGGGAGAAGGAAAGGTGAATTCACTCTCTCTCTCTTCTGGAGCTGGGACACTTCTCCTATCCTCAGATATCAGAACTCCAGGTTCTCCAGCCTTTGAACTTCAGAAATTGCCCCAGTGGCACCCCTCTGGGTTCTTAGGCCTTCTGCCTCTGACTGAGAGTGTGACACCATCACTGTTCCTGGTTCTCCAGCTTGTGGATGGCCTATTGTGGGACTTTTCAGCCTCCATAATTACGTAAGCCAATTCCCCTAATAAATCCTCTCTCACACATACATACATACAGGTATACACATATACACATACATTCATGCACTACTCACTATTGGATCTGTTTCTCTAGGGAACCTTAATACAATGCCTTAATCTTCTCGCTAGATAAATTCCTTAAAGGGCAAGGGATGACCTATTGTTCACCTTAGCTTATATGGGAGACAACAGCATCTAAGATAAAGCCTTCTTACACCTCCATAGCAGGAGTCAATTCTATTTTTAAAATATGTAACATTGTATTTTTAATGCAAAACAACCCCTTTCTAACCCTTTTGGTTTTCTTTTACATTCTGATAAACAACGTGTACATTTATACAAGGTTTACAACTCTAATTAAAAGCCAATTAAAAGCACAAACACACACAAGGAAAATCCAAATTTAAACAATTTTTTTCCTATTAGGCAGCTAGCTCTAATTTCCACACTCAGATCATTCATCACATTACTACCGAAATGGGTAAAGATACATGGTGTAGAGGTCAAGTTCATTTCTATTTAAAATCTTCCAAACACATAATATATTAACCCAGAGCATACACCACATATTCTCAACAAATTTCCTCTGTCTCCATAGAGAAGGTTAAGGATTCTTTACACCATACAAGCTGCCCTGATCTTTCCTCTATGACAGTTAATCCACTTCTTGGCTTAATTAGGTTTTTGCTTTCTATACTGAAAGTACAGAGTAAAGAATTTCACATTTCTATGTTTTTTTCTGCTTACTTTTAGTTCTCAGGTTGTTTTTAAGGAAAGTTTTTTAGGTCTATGAACTGGTACAGGCTACCTAACCATGAAGGGGAGAAAAGAACAAATTCTATTTTGCTGTTCTTTACTGGTTTTAAAAACAACTTGTTTGTACTCTCTATCAATTTTGTGGAATAAGAATTACATGACATCAAAGATTAAATTCTTATTCAGGTTGAAAATAAAGTGGCTATTTTGTTTCCATTCACAAATTTTCTCCTGTTTAAAAAATAGTAAAATAAAATCCCTCAATCTACCTTTCCTTAAAAAAGAACAATAATCCTTCCTTAAAAAAGAACAATAATAAGGGTGGTCAAATCATCTTCTTCTTCTTCTAACAGTCTGGGGAAAACTGATTTGAAAAATGGAAAGCAAAAAAAAAAAAAAAATTCCCTGGTTTAATGTCTCAAATTTCATCAAACACATATATTGAACCCTTACAATCTGCAAAAAGGCAGTAACCAAGTTGGTCTTCTCCAGTGCATAACAAGAGCCTAGCACAAGTGTCTGACACAAAGCAGGCAGTACATATCCAATGCATATTTGGTAAATGAATAATATGCAACAGGTATTATAATGCAAATATACATAAAACAATCCAAGCCCTTCATAAGGCTTAAAATTTAGTAGAGGTAAATATAGATTTGATTAAAATAATTCTTCCAAAAATCATTAGTCTTTCATTTACAAATGGGAAACTAATTTACACACTACAAATTACGTTGTTTGATTAAAAAAAATGCCTCCTAATCAAAGACATCCCAGGTAACAAATTCTACCTTAGATTTAATTTACATGGCTAATTTTAATTATAAAAGTGCTTTCGCATTACTTAACACATTCCTTACCACTACCCAAGCATTTTTAGTGCCAATTTAAAGATGCAAAACCAGAAGCTTAGTGAGAATAAACAACTTAACCAAAATTCTACCTATTTCAACAAGGATTTGATAATTTCTTTGATGTATCCTAAACTTGTGATAAAAAAAAATCCAGTGGAAAATAATATCACCACTAAGAAATTCATCTACAAATTGGCATTGCGTAGTTTTTGTTTCTGATACTGTTTTACCTTTTTACAAAATACATGTACGTTTTAGTTTCCTGGGTTGTCATGTTACAACAAATTCTATTTTGAAAAAATAACCTACAACACAACCAGTGATTTCTCCAGTCTTTACATATATGAGTCACTATAAAAAAAAAAAAACTTGAATGTGTCTATATGCATGAGTCAAAAACTAATATATAGAAAAGAGAGAGAAATGAGGTTATTCCTCAGTATCTTACTCCTATTTTTACTTGCTAATTCTCTACCAGGAAAATAAATGAATAATGGCTATTTCATCTATAAGTCCAAAAGGGCTAAGAATGACTTCTAACATTATATTAATTTTATCCTACAAGACAATTAAGTTCATTAGAAAGTGATTTTACACATAATTATACATATCAGTTTGAAGTAGAAAAATAAGAAAACTTATAAGGGAATTAAAGAGAGGAAAAAGCAAGTCTTAATGACTTATTAGTTGACCCATAAATAAGGCAAGGGACAAGAAAACAAGGAGAATAAGAAAATAATGGACAAGACACTGGGAATAAGTACATAACTGAAAGTGTGTTCAGAGCACTCTGCTAGTCCTCTGACCCCTGTTCCTCAGCTTTTGATTAAATTACAGTAAGAAAGGAGGGGTTGGCAAGAACTCCTGTTGGCAAAAATAGCAGGAAATTAACATAAGGTGTAAGGGATAAAGAAATGTTTTTACCTTGATTTATCTAAGATTGCTAAAAGCATTTCTTTGGCCTTTTTTCTTTCTTGAATTTTTATTATAAACATTTTCAAACATACAAAAGTTGAAAGAAGAGTATAATGAACCTAATCACCCAGATCAAACAAATATCATCATTCTATCGTGGACTTCTTTTACTTTAATTATCCCAATCAAATATTTATTTTCCCCAATCACAGAAGAGATATCAGCATAGCACACTGTTCTTTTCTTATTTTTATACCAGAAAAAAAAGAGATTAAGAAAGTGTTCCCCTAAAAAAAACATCTAGCTTGGCAACATCAGTTTAAATAAATGACCACCAGGAGGAGCTCACCTAGTGTTCTCTAATAGGCTACAGAAATAATCATTCAGAGTCACTTGAAGGAAAAAAGAAGGTATAATTAATCACAGAATGCTTAAGTCTGGATCTACACACTTCAAGTGCCACTAAGTCAATAATGAAAAAACTCAATTCCCCCAATTTATCTCAGCCAATACCCAAGACTCACAAAACTGCAGAAATCAATACCTGGAGTTCCCTACTTAAGATAGATGACATAGAATTTGATTCTATAGCTTCTGAAAGTTCACAATTCAGAACAATTTCCTTACAAATTAAATTCATTTTTCCAAATCATCGTGTGCTTAGAATTCTTTAAGGTCATAAGCCAGAAACAAAAGCTTTGATTTACAAAGGTACTTTTTTATGAAGTATGCTATTTTTCGAAGTACATCTTTTCATGATATATTAATAGTTATATACTGACTTTAAATTTTTTTTTTATTATTATTCCAAGGTATTGTGAGGGTACAAACATTCTAGTTACACTTTATGTCCTTGCCTCCCCCAAATGCAGGTTAAAGGCGTGCCCTTCCCTCCCTTTAGTGCTCCCCGTGTCCTTTAGTTGTAGATTCGCCCCCCATCCCCCTAATCCCTGGAGAGTTAACTCCACCTCATCCATTGATGAATGACATGTCTGTGCATTCCTTCCTTCAGCCCTTCTTCCTCTGCCATTCCACAGTTTTAAGAGAGCTTAGGAACAAATTTTTAAGAGACTATTGATTTGGCTCCCAAGTATATGTATCTCCTTTTTATAGAACCTTCCATGTTACCAAAGATCTGCTGAGACTTCTATTCTTGATTTTCTCATTCAACTAGGTTAAATTTTCTCTGCATTGGACAGCCTTATTCATAGGGTTATAACATGAGCTCATGTTTGATTTTGAGTTTCATTGAGGATGTAGGGTTTTTTCCTCCATTTTTCATTCTCCTCATTGTTTTTAGCTGGTTTCAGAGAAGAGCACCAGACAGAGTCACATTTTCTTTGACATCAGTAACTTGAAGTTATTTATATCTAATTGTTACATGATTTTCCTTGCTACTTGAAATGAATATATTCTATAGTCTACTTTCTAACTGGTTATTTCTAGTAGAAAAAAATTTTACTTTATATATGTTTAATTTAAAACTAATTACCTTATTAAATCATCTTAAGGGTTCTATTGATTTTCCAATAGAGTCTTCCTGTTTTTCTAGGTAGCAGTGAACAAATATTGAGAATTTTGTCACTTATTTTCCAATGATTAAAGCTCTTGTGTCTTTTATTATGTCCTGTCAAATGGGCCAAACCTTTTAGAGGTATACACTGTATTTAATAATTGATGTGATAAAGAACATTCTTTTCTTAACACTGAAAATCCGACTAATGTTTTATCACTATTCATTCACTCATTAATTACTTCAATAACTATTTTAAATTATCTGTTATTTACTGTGTATATAAAAATGTACAAATTATAGTCCCTGCCCTCATGGAGTGAACAATCTCATGATGATATAGATGTTAAAGAAGCAATCATGAAAACAAATTTATAGTCACAATTTACCAGGCTATCTAATTTAAATTGTAAGTCAAAAAAATCTACTCTCAATAAGAAACATGTAAGCTGAGTTCTGAAGAATACTTAGGCATTAGGGAGAAAGAGAAGGAACAATATGTGGCAAAGCCTTGAGATATTTTGAAGAATTGAAAGAAAGCCAGTGGGGCTGGATCTGAGTTGATAAGGAACAGTGCTGGCCGGAGATAATGATATCAATGGTTGCTAATTCAGGGCCTTGTTAAGGATTTGGTATTTTGTTTTAAGTTCATGAGTAACAGGTGGATGGTGGTAGGATTTAGAAAGATGAAGAACACTAGGAAGTGGGCAGATTTCTTTTGGTAGAGTAGGGAGATTGAGTCTAGTCCTGGACATGTTCAGTTTGAGATACCTGTGAGAAATATACAGGCATACCTTGGAGATATTGTGGGTTCAGTTCTAAACAAACACAATAAAGCAAATATACTAAAGTGAGCAATAAAGCAAGTCACATGAATTTTTTGATTTCATGTGCATGTAAAAATTATATTTATACTATACTGGAGTCAATTAAGTGTGTAATAGCATTGTATTATAAAAATATATATATCTTGATTAAAAATAATTTATTGCTAAAAATGGTAGCAATCATCTGAGCCTTCATTGAGTCCTAATCTTTTTGCTGGTAGAGAGTCTTGCCTTGATGCTGATGGCTGCTGACTGATCAGGGCGGTGATTGCTGAAGATTGGGCGGCTGTGGCAATGTCTTAAGATAGGAAAGAAATTTGCTGCATTGGTTAATTCTTCCTTTCATGAAAGATTTCTTTGTAGCATGTGATTCTGTTTGATAACATTTTACCCACAGTAGAACTTCTGTCAAAATTAGAGTCAATCTTCTGAAACCCTGCTGCTGCTTTATCAAATAAGTTTATGTAATATTTTAAATCTTTGGTGTTATTTCAACAATTTTCAAAGCATCTTCATCAGGAGGAGATTCCATCTAAAAAAAAGTGATTCTTTGCTCATTCATAAGAAACAAGCCAAAAAAAAAAAAAAAGAAACAAGTCCTCATACATTCAAGTTTTATTGTGATATTGCAGCAATACAATCACATCTTTAGGTACCACTTCTTTTTTATTAATTTCAGAATATTACGAGGGTACATATGTTTTGATTACATGTCTTGCTTTTGTACAGTTTGAGTCAACCTTATAAGTTGCCTATTGCCCACATAGTGTGCGTTGTACCTGTTAGGTGTGAATTTACCCAACCCCTCCTCACCCTATCACCTGCTTGATTTCCATTGAGTTTTACTTCCATATGTACATATAAGTCTTGATCAATTAGTTCCTGTTTAATAGTGATTATATTTGGTTTTTTTTTTTTCCATTCTTGTGATACTTGACTTAAAAGAATGGTCTCCAGTTCCATCCAGGTTGTTACAAAAGGTATTGGTTCACCATTTCTTTTAATGGCTGAATAGTACTACATGGTGTGTGTGTGTGTGTGTGTGTGTGTGTGTGTGTGTGTGTGTATGTATATATATATATACACACCACATTTTATTAATTCACTCATGTATTGATGGGCACTTGGGTTGATTCCACATCCTTGTGATTGTGAATTGTACTGCAATAAACACTCTAGTGTTAGTGTCTTTTTAATAAAATGACTTTTTTCCCCCCTTTGGGAAAATGCCCAGTAGTGGGATTGCTGGATCAAATGGTAGTCTACTTTTGGTTCTTTGAGGTATATTCATACTTCTTTCCATAGAGGATTACTAGTTTGCAGTCCCACCAACAGTGTATAAGTGTTCCTTTCTGTCTACATCCGCACAAGCATCTGCTGTTTGGGGACTTTTTGGTAAAAGCCATTCTCACTGGAGTTAGGTAATATCTCATTGTGGTTTTGATTTACGTTTCCTGATGATTAGAGATATTGAACATTTTTTCATATGTTTATTGGCCATTTGTCATTCTTCTTTTGCAAAGTTTCTGTTCATGTCTTTTGTCTACTTTTTAATGGGGTTGTTTGATTTTTTTCTTGTTGTTTTGCTTGAGTTCTTTATAGATTCTGGTTATTAGCCCTTTACTAGATGTATATCATGCAAATATTTTCTCCCATTCTGTAGGATGTCTATTCACTCTATTGATTGTTTCTTTGGCTGTGCAGAAGCTTTTTAATTTGATCAGGTCCCATTTATTTATTTTTGCTGTTGCCATGATTGCCTTTGGGATCGTCTTCATAAATTTTTTGTCTAGGCTGATATCTATAAGAGTTTTTCCAACATTTTCTTTCAGAATTCTTATAGTTTCACGCCTTAGGTTTAATTCTATTATCCATCATGAATTAATTTTCGTGAGTGGTAAGATGTGCGGATCCTGTTTCAGTCTTCTACATGTGGCTATCCAATTTTCCCAGCACTATTTATTGAATAGGAATTTCTTTTCCCCAGTGTATATTTTTGTCTGCTTTGTCAAAGATCAGATGGAAATATGAGGATGGTTTTATATCTGTGTTCTCTCTTCTGATCCATTGGTCTGTGTCTCTGTTCTTGTTCTAGTACCATGCTGTTTTAGTTACTACATCCTTATAGGATAACTTGAGGTCTGGTAAAGTGATGCCTCCCAATTTGTTCTTTTTGCTTAAATTTTCTTTGGCTATGTGAGGTCCTTTCTGGTTCCATACAAAGCATAGAATTATTTTTTCTAGATCTGCAAAAACATGAGAGATATTAGCAAATGGAAGGTAAGTTTGGTGGGTTAGAAGAAAGACAAAAAATAAAATCTAGTCCTTGCAGAAAGAGAGAGCAAACTTACTAGAAAAATACAGTAAGATTTTTGAAATGTTTAGTGCCAATTTGGTAAATTGTCATAAATTTATAAGTAATGTCCAATTTTCTAGTCTGAACATTTCAGTTGCAGTTACAGATTATGGGGATAGTACAATTCATTCAGTGTTGGTATTTTACTGGTAGTGTAAAAGAAGAAGGAAAAGAAAAGATTATTAACAATATTTGTAAAATCCTGATGAAATGAACCATTAGATGCATACTGAATAGGAAGAAAGTGAAGCAGTCGGGGACTAGGGGACAGAGAGAAAATGAAGAAGAGGTCTTGATGAAATAGAAGAGCTATTTCAGTCAAGCTATGTGAGCAAGTGAACTGGAAGAAGAGGAAGTTGTGTCACATAGTGGGATGTCTGAATTAGTGATTTCAAGGGGGAAGCAATTTCTAATGACAATGAGGTAGGTTTACATGTGACTGGGAATGGATGGCTGAGATAGAATGGAAAAGAATCTGTTTCTGCCTTATATTTAAGTCTTTAATCCATCTTTAAATAATGTTTTATATATGGCAAGAGTTAGGGATCCTGTTTCATTCTTCTGCATGTGGCTATCCAATTTTCCAGCACCATTTATTGAATAGGGCTTCCTTTCCCCAGTCTATGTTGTTGTCTGCTTTGTCAAAGATCAGTTGGTTGAAAGACTTAAATATAAAGCATGAAGCCGTAGAAAAAAATGTAAGAAAAACTCTTTTAGACATCAGCCTAGGGAAAAAAATTATGACTAAGACTCCAAAGGCAAATATAGCAACAACAAAAATAAATCAGTGGGACTTAATTAAATTAAAAAACTTCTTGCAGCAAAGGAAATAATCAACTGAGTGAATAGACAACCTACACAATGGAAGAAAATATTCGCAAACTATACTTCTGACAAAGGACTGATATCTATAATCTACAAAGAACTTAAACAAATCAGCAAGAAAAAAAAGAAACAATGCCATCAAAAAGTGGGCAAAAGACAGGAACAGAAGTTTTTCAAAAGAAGATAGACAAGTGTCCAAAAAAAACACATAAAAAATTCTCAACATCACTAATCATCAAGGAAATGCAAATTAAAACTATGAGATAGCACTTTACTCTTATAACAATGGCCACTATTAAAAAGTCCCAAAGCAATAGATGTTGGCATGGATGCAGAGAGAATGGAATGCTTATACACTGTTGGTGGGACTGAAAATTAGTACACTCTCTATGGACAACAGTATAGAGATTCATCAAAGACCTAAAATTATACCTGCCATTTGATCCAGCAGTCCTACTACTGGGTATCTATCCAAAGAAAATGAAGTTATCTTATAAAAAAGACACCTACACTCAAATGTTTATCACAGTGCAATTCATAATTGCAAAAATGCGGAATCAACCAAAGTGCCCTTCAATTCATGAGTAGATAAAGAAAATGTGATATACATATACCATTGAGTACTACTCAGCCATAAAAAGGAATGAAAAAATGTCATTTGTGGAAACATGGACGGAATTGGAGAACATTACCCTAAGTGAAGTATCTCAGGAATGGAAAAACAAACACCATATGTTCTCACTAATAAGTGGGTGCTAATAGATGGGCACATATGGGCACAAAGCGATATAAAGGACATGAGAAACCAAGAAGGTGAGAGGGCAGGAGGATAAGCGTCTGATAAAAATCTACCTATTGTGTAAAATGAACACTGTTCTGGTGATGGTCACACCAAAGCCCTATCTTAAGCATTACACAAGATATCTATGTAACAAAAACATTTGTACCATCTTAATTAATATTCTGAAATAAAACAAAAGTAAAATAAAAGAGTGTGTTTGTGGTCCTTCTGAAGAAGGAAACTTAGAGCCCAAGAACTGTCTCTTTATGGGTGATTAATGATGCCCTGACAACTTGCATTTTGCCTGCCATTCATTTTATATTTGCTTTAAGTGGAAGAAAGTGCCTTTCTTTCTAGGTACCTGGGTCCAGATACCTTTCTCAGGATACTTTAGATTATGTAGAAGATTGCTCCAATTTATCATTTTATATTAAAACCTTGAAATGATGAGTCATCTGCCTGATTTCCTACTTTGGGTCCTTTGAAATCTGTTCTCCAAATCTTTCTGTTCCTCCATGGATGTCTTTCTGTTCTTTCATTTCCTGAATTGGCTTGTTTTGCAAAAACTGAAAAGTGAAGGCAAAAAATCCTGTTATTTTTAAAATCTATCACGACATATAAAATTTCAGTATTAAAAATGGTTCCTGCAGAATTTCCAGTTCATTTTTTTCTTTTGCTTAGCATAAACCAAGCCCACTGCAGACTGGTGGGCGTCCTGGCAACAAAGTATAGGATTAGGAATTCAGAGAAATTTCTCCGAGCTAGCAAAGCAAGTTGCAGAACTTGAACTCTTCCTGAAATTATGTTGTTTCACAAACCCACAAGTGACAATACCTGGGCCTACGGATTGATTAATTTTGCTAATTTTCTACTGAGGCTAAAACTTGTTAACTCTTTCTCATTTCTTCCTGAAAGTAGCCTTAAAAGCAGATAGCAATATGATTCAGGATGGATGATTCTGCATTCCTTGGTTTGAGTGAGCTACACATCTTGTTCCTAGCTTTCTTGCCTTGTGATTCTGCCCATGTAAAGGGTTTTCTAGTCCCCTCTCTGATCTTTCTGATACTCTACTTTCCCCTAGTACATTAAGGTGTACAGTTTCTGTAATATCTTTCATATCATTCTTAAATGGCTAATTTAGTTGACTTTGTGTCGAAACCAATTTCTCTATTTCAGTTGGAATCTTCTCAAAGGTAGAGTCCATGTTGTCTATGCTTTGAATCTCCTATACAATAAAAAAACAGTTAAACTGAATAGAACCTTGGTTATCTCACTTTCTTATCAATGTTCCTTGTGCTTTGAGAAGAAGCAAATTAATAAAAACTAGGTAACATCAGAGATTTAGTCAAATCCACAAATAAAATATAAACTCCCCGGGCTGTTTTAGGCTCAACTCACAATAAGCCCATTTGACACCATATTCCTCTCCATCTGTGCTCTCAGAAAAAATAGCTAATGGAGAATGAAGTCAAGTTCCCACTTGGAAAGCCAGTCCTTAACTTTGGTGTCATTAGTCCCCCCCCACCTTTGTTTTGTTGTTTTTAAATTTAAATTTTTATTTCATTATAGTAATAACACTTAACATCAGACTTACACTCTTTACAGATTTTATAGTGTACAATTCAACACTTAACTATAGGCATAATGTTGTACAGTAGATCTCTAAGTGACTCTTATCATATTAGTGAAAATTTATGTGTGTTGATTAGCAGCTCCCCAACGCCCTCTCCCCACTGCCCTTGGGAATCACTGTTCTGCTCTCTACTATCATTTTGACTATTTCAGATGCCTAATGTAGGTGGAATCATGCAATATTTGTCCTTCTCTATTTCACTTAGCATAATGTCCTCAAAGGTTATCCATGTTGTCACATATTGTAGAATTTCTTTCTTTTTCAAGGCTGAATAATCTTTCATTATATGTATATACCACATTTTCCTTATCCATTCAGTCTAAAGTTTAAACAAACTTTTAGATTGTTTCCACATCTTGGCTGCTATGTATAGTGCTGCAATGAACATGGGAGTGCTAATATCTCTTTGAGATTCTAATTTTAGTTCTTTTGGATAAATACTCAGAAGTGGGCCTGCTGGATCATACGGTAGTTCTATTTTCAATTTTTTTAGAATCTCTCTACTGTTTTCCAGAGCCACTGCACCATTTTGCATTCCCACCAACAGTGTATAAGGGTTCTGATTTCTCGACACCCTCATCAACACTTGCTGTTTTTTGTTTTATTGATAATAGCCATCCTACCAGGTGTGAGGTGATATCTCATTGTGGTTTTGATTTGCATTTCCCTGATGATTAATTGACTTGAATATCTTTACATGTACCTGTGGCAATTTGTATATCTTCTTTGAAAAAATATCTATTTGAGTCCTTTGCCCATTTTTTAATCAAGTTGTTAGTTTTTGTTTGTTTTTGCTATTGAGTTGCAGGAGTTCCTTATACATTTTGGAAATTAACCCCTAATCTGATATATGGTTTGCAAATTTTTTTTTTACCATTCTGTAGGTTGACTTTTCACTCTCTTGATTGTTTTCTTTGCAGTGCAGAAACTTTTTGGCGTGATGTAATTCGACTTGTCTATTTTTGCTTTTGTTGCCTGTGTTTTTGGTGTTATATCTATGAACTTATCGCCAAATCCAGTGTCAAGAAGCATTTCTCCTGTTTTCTGCTAGATGTTTTACAGTTTCAGATTTTACATTTAAGTTTTTTTTTTTTTTTTTTTTTTTTTTTGAGACAGAGTCTCACTCTATTGCCCGGGCTAGAGTGCCGTGGCATCAGCCTAGCTCACAGCAATCTCAAATGACCTTGGTTCAAGTAATCCTCCTGCCTCAGCCTCCTGAGTAGCTGGGACTACAGGCATGCACCGCCATGCCCAGCTAATTTTATATATATATATTTTTAGTTGTCCAGCTAATTTCTTTCTGTTTTTTGGGTTTTTTTAGTAGAGATGGGGTCTCGCTCTTGCTCAGGCTGATCTCGAACTCCTGAGCTCAAATGATCTGCCTGCCTCGGCCTCCCAGAGTGCTAGGATTACAAGCTTGAGCCACCACGCGCGGTCACATTTAAGTATTTAATCAATTTTGTGTTAATTTTGTGTATGGCATAAGATAAGGGTCCAATTTCAATCTTTTATATTTGGATGATATCGAGTTTTCCCAACATCATTTGTTGAAGAAATTATCCATTCCCCATTATGTTCTTGGCAATCTTGTCAATGATCAGTTGACTATATGCATGGATTTATTTCTGGGATGTCTATTCTGGTCCATTTTTCTATATGTCTGTCTTTTATGCCAGTACCTTACTATTTTAATTACTGTAGCCTTGTAATATATTTTGAAATCAGGAAGTGTGATACCTTCAGGTTTGTTCTACTTTCCCAAGATTGCCTTGATTATTCCTGGTCCTTTGTAGTTTCACATGAATTTTAGGATTTTTTTCTATTTATGTAAAAAAAATGGAATTTTGATAGGAATTGCCTTGAATCTCTACAGTACTTTGAGTAGTGTGGACATTGTAACAATATTAAATCTTCCAATCTATGAGCATGGATTGTATTTCTATTTATTTGTGTCTTCCTTAATTTCTTTCATCAATGTTTTATAGTTGTTTTATCCATTTCGCTATCCAGTTACACTAGCCTGAGCCTTAAAAAAGAGGAAATTTCTCAGTTTCATGAGGCAGAGTCTAGAAAATACTGTGGCTGTACACAGCAGCCCTGTCCTTCTCTCTTGTAACTTTTTTGATAACTATTATGATGCACAGAGTAATTCTCAATCAGTCTAGACAGAGGACAAGGACTGTTGCCTTCATCTATCTATTCTCTATAGGTCACCTAGAAGGTGTTCAATAAATTCAATTTACTCTAACTGATTTTTATTGAGTGCCTACTAGACACTAAGTACAGTTCAAAGGCTTTGTACACAAGAGCAAATAAGAGAGGCAAGGTTCTTGCCTTCATTAAGCTCACAGTCTAATGAAAGAGATAGTTAATGTATCAATTACAATGCTGTTTGGTAAGAGCTGATAAGGAAAAACACAGAGTACCTTGGGAATAGAGAAGATGGGCATCTGATCCAGTAAGGGATAGACTGTGGATCATGAAAGTCTATCAAATCTATGAATCTGTGCTAACCTAATTCAGGTTCGACCAATAAAATTGTGAGACCTTAAGGAAGTTATGTAACCTCTCTCTGTGTCAGTTTTCTCTTCAGTAAAATTAGGCCAATAATACCCTCTCTGAATGAATCAAGTAAAATAAGGATATGAAGATGCATTGGAAAGTCAATGTTAACTTGTTTTCTGTTATTACTAAATGCAATTACCTGAACTGTTAGGAACATAGAATGAATACATATCTCAGACTCTGTAGTCAGATATTTCTGGACTCAAGCTTGAATCTACCAATATGTGACCTTTGACAAGTCACTTAATCTCTCTAAACTTCATTTTTATTATTTATAAAATGGGGACCTCATGGGATTGTTGTGATTACATAAAATAATGTGTGTAAGTTGCCCAGAACAGTGCATGGTATATAGTAATCATTCAATGTTGTTGTATAATGTTGTTGATGATGATGATAATGCTGCTGCTTGTGATGGTGATAATGATAATGATATTAAGTAATAAATGGAGATTTTGACATGTAGAAGTTATTGTTGTTATTTATGATACATGGTCTTAGATATTACTTTTATGGGTTTATTCTATCTGTGGCCAGAGGTTGCATTGTTAACCCTAATTGTACATCATCTACTACTTTTTCATAGCCAATAAGTGGACAGGAGTCCTCTAAGGCTCTGTCTTCTATTATTATCTTGTTATATCTGCCAAGTAATTGCCAATACTCTCATAGCTTCAATCATATCTCTGTGTATTAGTCATAAATTTTTCTCTGCCTATATAAGTAGTTCCCAAAAGTTGCTACATATTAGAAACACTCAGAGAGTTTATAAAACTCCCAATGCCAATAATGTACACAATACTAATTCAATAATATCTGGGGATAGGAACCAGACATCATTATTTTTAAAATACCTCAGGTGATTCCTGTGTGCAACAAAGTTTGGAAACCGCTGACCTAGGCTCAGGTTTATACTTATAATTTTCTGTTAGAAATCTTGATGGCTCATTACTCCTCAAACTCAATTTGTCCAAGATTCATCTCATTATCTCTCCCCTACCACCTGCTGACCCAATCTTCTGTTTCTCCAAAATTCCATATTTTTACATTAGTCCTGTTGCCCAGACATCAAATTGTAGGAGTTATCAATCAGTCAAACAACTGCTATAGATTATAATTCTTTTTCTTTTTTCTTTTTTCTTTTATTTCAAAATATTAAGGGATACAAATGTTTTTGTTACATGGGTAGCTTTATAATGCTTCTGATATAGAATTCATTTTGGTCTTTTCCTTTCTATTACCAGGCTCATTCAAAGACCCATTACATTTCACTTCAGCTATTATAACATACTGGAATCATGACTTTTACAGAGTTTAGATTTTAAACATCAGTGCAAAACTCTTAGGAAGGCATCATTTTGGAAACTGATACCATGTTGCAAATGATTCAGTACCACCAGTAGTTGCTCTAGTATTGGAATGGATAACTTCTCTTTTGAGCACTAGATAAAATCATTGACTTGAGTTTAGGAGAAATATTATTCCGAAAGAAAATGTACGTATTTTAATTATAGAATCACATTCAGCATGGTGAGATGCTCACAATAAGAAAGTCCCACAGGAAGAAAGAGACCGGCTGTGGAAATAACATATTTATGTTCCCATCTCATGCTCACTCCAGGGTGTAAGGTTTTTGAGTGGAATGATAGACCAAAAAAAAATCACAATGTTTTAAAAAATATTATTTTACCTTTTCTATTGAGTATATATAATTAAATATGTGTAGGCTAAAGGTCTGTGAGTATCTCTGTGTGTGATATGCCTGTATTTTAGTGTATAATAATTCCCCCACCCCACATTCTTACTCACCACTACTTCATTATACACACTGCTTCCAGGTTAACCTTCCTGAAGCAGTCTCATCATACAACTTTCCAGTTCAAAAATCAGCAGTGGCACTCCATAACCTACCGAATTAAGTCAAAATTCCTCAGTCTGTCATTGAATGCTCTCTGTGATCTGGCTCTGAGTCTGCTTCTCTACTTTCATCAAGCACTGCTCCCCTTCATAGATCATATGCCCCAGCCAACCTGAAGTATTTACTTTCATTTTGCCACCTTTCTACTTTTGTTCATGCTGCTTCTTCCCGTTGCCTCACATACTTCACCACCATCCTATCTGGACTTAATGAAATACTATTTATCCTTCAAGTCATAGCTTGAATCGAAATTTGGAAATATCTGTCATAGAACTCTTTCCTATTGCTTCAATATCTGTCTGTCTATTTATCTATCTACATGCTTGCATCTATATCTATCTATAACTGTATATCTATCCCATACTGGATTGTCTTTTTCTGGAGAGCTATGAAATATCTTTTTCATATATCTCCATATCACTGACTATGCCTAGAACTGCATATCACACATAATAGATACTTATTGGATAAATAAGAAATTAAAGCATTATAATTAAATAAAAACAATTTCATAATTATTCCTCCTCCCTCTCCCTGACCCTTGCTATCTTATTATACAGTATCTTTCATTGTTATTTTAACAACCAAGTTAGTAGTTCCTTTATGAAATGACTCAGATTTTTAGAGGATAGATGGAAACTCAAAGCACAGTAATTGTATGAAGCATTGGGGGTAGCAGTGAGGTGGGAGAGAAACTAAAGTTAATATAATTCTAGCATAAGAAAGAACATGACTTAAACATCGCCATTAGGCTCAAATGTACTGAATCATTTTGAAAGAAGTCTGAGAATTGAACATTGTTCCTTTACTTTACCCAGTGAGAATGGTCATGCTCATGTAGCTAAAGGACTGTAATAAATGGGCTAATTAATTAATTAATTTATTTTTTTGTGCTAATTTATTTTTGAGAGTAAATAGGAGAGAAAGAAATGCATCCTAGCATATTCATCTTCCAGTATGGATCTCTGGAATGCTTTTGCATGACATTTGCAAATGTATATTGGAATTTCTTCACCCAAACTGCTGGGACAGGGTGTAATATCCAGCTGCCTGGGAAGTCTCCATATATCTCAATGGAAGTAAAATGCTCAATAGATGTCCTATTTCTGTCTTGTTAGTAGAGTATATTTGCTGCATTGCTGTCAGTGCTGAGTAGAAGCAGAAAAGTCAAAAACTGGTCAGGGAGAATAGAAACAGGTAAACAAAGCTTGGGCTGTGAAGAAAAAGTAGAGTCAGGGGTTTGGTTAGAGTTATATACTATGATAAGAACAGAAACTAGCACACTTGAGTTGGTACAGTTCATGGGTATATACTGCAGGTGTTACAAAAAGATGAATCCAAGACTAGAAGTTTGAGGGTTGGGACTTTCTGCTGTGGATATGTGTCCAGAAAGTCTTAAAGACATGACTCCCAGTCCACATGGAAGTGCATTTTCCCTCAACGGAAGGATAAAGGAGAATGATGTAAAAGAAAATCAGTGTGGTAATAACTGGACTAACAGTGTCTTTGAACAACTTGAATCCTGGCTGACAAAGATGTTTAAGGGTTCTCATCAGAAAAGTAGTTTAAGAAAGGCATAGCCTACCAGGATGTCTAAAAAACAGGAGGTTTTGATGGACAGAGAAATGAACCAGTGTTAGAACAATTTTTAAAATTCCTCTATTGAAGTTCTGGCATGGACATACATATTACAATCACAGGAGAGCAGTTTTATCCATTAATGTATAGGTTGACTGAGGCTTGTTATCTTAATGGTTAGAGTATGGTGATAATGAGGTCCAGAATATATATTAATTCTTCACATAATCTTTGCTTTTTACTCTGGTCACAGATTTTAGCTCTAATCTTGACCAGCCTCTGGAAAAATATAGTAATGATCATAAAGAAGAAATAGTTAAGGTAACATGAGTTGTTTTACTATGGCATATACTTACAACTTCAGAAATATCTTAAGATATATGACTTGCAGAGGACAGAGATTTTACTGGTTACGACAGGCTAAGTATATTGCAATAGCAAAAGCAAGATTCCAAATATCGGTTGCTTAGCACAACAAAAGTCTATTTCTTATTTAGATGGAGTCCACTGTAGGTCCCAGATGACTCCTAAAGATAATTATCCCCCATATGATGACTCTGCAATCCAGAGTGCTTTGGTCTTTGGACTGGCCATTTCAAGGCCCCCTTCAAGATTGCTATGGCTGGGTAGGAGAGGTACTGGAGAATTGCATATGACCTTTTAATTGCCTCAGATCAGAAGTGACAGGGCATCACTGCTCACATTTTATTTTCTTATGGCTCCACCCAACCACATAATAGATGAGAAATGCAGACTTCTTCTGTGGTCAGAAGGGAAAGATAACAAGATATTGATGAACAGTAGTATAGTAGACGTGACATCCCCTGAGCCCACCTGATTTTAATACAGCTACAGAGGACAGTTCATCCCATCTGAAGCACTCTGTAGTATCTCTCTGCTTTTGTATCTCATAACTGTCTCCAAAGCATTAGAAGGCTGCTCAACCCACACAAAATTATAGCCTGTGAAGGTGATAAAGTTAAAGTGCTTGATGCTAACCCTCAACAAATGGAGAACAGGTCAGTGGATATATGCCCCAACCACACAATCCTCCAGAGGGAAAATTCTGAAGTGTTTCAAAATGGTTTCACTCAAGGTCTCTAGCAGGATTGAGTTTCAGTTGTTCACAGGGTAACTACTTCAATAGCACACCCTTTATTGACTTCTCTGCCTTCCTTGTTTCCCCACTTGGGCTCCTTCAGATCTCTTTCCAATAAGTTATCTATATCCAAGTTCTTGTCGAAGGTTTCCCTGTCAGGAGAACCAAAACTAAAACAACTAGCAATGTTTATCATGGAACCAGTGATTCACAGAATGATTTAATGGCAGAAGCAATGGATTAGGAGCCAGAATGCTAGGGTTCCAGGCCATCTGCCATTCGCTATCTTCATGACTTTGAGCATGTTAATTCTCATGACAGCCTCATGTTTTCTTAATCTTTAAAATGAGTTTTTTTGAACTGGCAAATCTCTAACACTATTTCCAGATCTGATGCCCACAATTCTGTGATTAAATTCTGGTTCTATTAACAGTTATTCAAACAGTCATGGAGATTAATGGTTCTTCATCATCAAAGAGGAAAGAAGAAGAATTTATTTTAAATATTAGCCAGAGGGTATCCAATTAGATCCAAGAAAAAGCTGCTTGAATGTAGAATTCTTTATTGGTGATTTTTAAGATCAAGATTACTTCATACATCTGTAATAGTTTCTAACAAGTACTTGAGTACTCTTTTGCTTTTGATTTTATGAAGCTATTGTGAGTATGATGAGAATCATTTACTAGCAGAGTTGATGATTTGGTTGTCCTGTAATGGCCCTTATATCCCTCCTTTCTGATGAAAATCAAATGAGAAAATATCAATAAATAAATTTATATCAAAGACTTAGTTAAAATGACAACTTTCTAGGGCCTATCCATGCTTAGTTCCTGTTGCTATATTAATAAAAATTAGCTAACATTTAGCAAACACTTAGTGTATACTAGATGTTGGGTTAAGTACTTAAATTATTTCATTAATCTTTACACAGATAAATGAAAGAAACTGTTATAAGATATATTTTATTTGTGAGGAAACTAAAGCCCAGAAAGTGTAAGTTGACCTTCCTATGATTATATACCTAGTAAGTGGCATAGCAAGGACTCAAACCAAGGTGTGTCTGATTTTATTACTTGAGGATCTAACTATATTGCCATACTCTTTTGCCACTATAGAGTAATCATTGGTACTCCCAGTGTAAACTTTGAGGTCTTACAAGAGTATTAAAAACAACAACAATAACAACAGAAAGAAAAAAAAATCATTTTTTTTTTAGATTAAGGCAGGGAAGTGCACCATGAATTTAGAAAAATCTTTAACAGAATTAGGAGAAATTAGAGGGATTTCTGTTCCCTACCCACAGCCTTCTGACTGAATATAAGTTTGCTCTACTGATAGGAAAGTATTTCAAAATTCTGATTGCTTGAGTTGGGGTCAGCTTTAGAAAATTTTCCCAAATCCTTCCACAAAGAATTCTTTATGTTTATATAATTATTTAGTATTTCACTAAATATACATTTATGTTCAGATCAAATTCTCAGCCCTATCCCTTGATTCCATAAATGCTGAAAAGTAAAAGGATTATTCTTTGTTTATTTAAAAAGATCTAAAAATATAAGTTAACAAAGAGGAGTTCACTGATATATTTGCTTCCATGGTTTCACACTATGTAAATGTGGAATGGGCTGAAGCCCCTACCTTCCTTGGATGCTATTCTCTGGAAAGATGAAAACATGCTGAACAGGTTGTCTGAGGAAAGAGTGGTTACATGAAGTTTGTGGGAAGCAGACTTTCTGTGTGGTCTCACAGAGGCCTATCTGCGTACAAACCACCTTTTTATGAATTCCTCCTAAAGGAAGTGTGAATGTCTTATTTTTAAACCGGAAGCAGGCTGGTTGTGTATGCCTTTGTTTTGAAGATTGTAAAGAAGACATTGCATTTAGAGCCTGTCTAGAGTCCAGAAGAGACAGCTGGTTGGGATGTTTGTGCAAATACTTTGAAAAGTGTAAATTTATGTTTATAAATGTTAGTCAAGTTTATTCCCTCTGTTGATGAGAACAATTTTCCCTCTCTTTTGGCATAATATGCACATAGAAAGGTCTTGGATTTTGAAGGAAGGGCAAATGGCCCTTCAACTTTTAAAGTTCATCTCCTTTATGGAAGTATTGAATCAGAAGTACAGATGGAAGAAAAAAATGGCAAAGACAGATATATTTCATGACTAGTAAAAGTAGAGCCTTTTATCTTTTTATGGTCAATTTACATTTAAATGGAGAGACCCCTTAGTGCTGATGGAGGTGATGGGGAAAATGGTATCTACATCATGAATAATAAACTTCAGGGGGAAATGTCAGCTTTTCAGCCTACTAGCACATCGTGTTGCTATGACAACAGAATGCAAAGTGTTCTCTTAAAGGGAAACATGACAATTTGTTGGAGATAAAAGCAAAGCTCACCAAACACAATATGTTTAAATATAATCTTAGATTCATAAAAACCAGGAATATACTAAAAAGAATGTAGAGTCCTCTGATTTTTGAAGAGATGTAATTATGAGAAGAGCCATGCTGAGGATAGTGAGGAGAAGCATTAAGATGGAACTTTTCCATTCTTCCAACTCTTAAAACTCACAGGACCATAGCCATTAGTGGGCCCATCTGGTGTAGAGCCAGAAATTGGCACCAAATAAAGATAGATTCTTTTAGTTCTCAGACATTTAGGCAGGCTGTGTTTTAACATTCTCACTGCATACATAATTTTTCAAACTGAGCTCATGTTAATTATTTTTTAAACCATTAAATGGCTTGAACTCAACTAAACTGAAAATTAAAATTTTCCATGTTCAAGGTGGCTCTTGCCTAGCTGTTAAAAGAGGTAATGCTGAGACATGGTTAAGGAGATTCCCCACTTAAAATCCTGCACATGTAGGGAAAAGAATTTCCCAGTGATGGAAAGAATATATTCTATGACTTCTCTTAGCTCAGATGGGGTTCAGATGTTTGATCTTATCAGTATTAGCTTAAAATTGCCTTTGGAGAACTCTTGCTTCCATACCCAGATAAGATGGTTGTAACTCATGTCAATATCACCAAATCGATCATGGGACTTTTTATGCCAAGCCTGGAAGCAGTTTCAGCATCCTTGTCAACATGGTGCTCTAGGTACCACTGTATGTTGTTTGGAGCTAGCACAAGAGATGAAACTAATTTGCTAACTTTATTTGATCCTGTAGAAACAACTACCACTCCTATATGTCATTCTGGGTTTGGGAACTTAAAAAATGAGCTGGAGTCCTCCCTCTTCCAGGAAGCTTCCCGGATTGTTCTAGCCCACATGCATTTCTTCTTTAATGGAAATCATTTTACTTTTACAGTTAGTATCATATATTTTAGATCTTAGTTGTCGCATGGGTTTTAATTATCTCTCCAAATATGTGTTTGAGAGGCGTTTCTAAATGACAGGGCAGAGCTTTCAACAACACTGTGATTTATGCCTCCTTCTACATTACCCATAATACTGAAGTATCAAGTCTCCTGGTCTAATTTTCTATCCATAGCTATAGAGGTTGCCAGCTATTAATGAAAGGGAAAAAGAAGGAGCTCAGTGAGGTAGCAGTTTTCATTTGTTTTGTTTTGTTGTTTTTTGTTGGCTTGATGCCCATAGTCAAATTGGGAAGTAGTTAAAGTTTTTCTTTGGTGTCCTGTAGCAAGCTATTATCCCATTCCCACATGTGAGACCTCATTCCTGTTATGACAGAAGAAAAGCTCTGACAAATTGTGGTAAGGGAATTTATATGTTACTCTTCTGGAGGTATTTTGCATTTCCAAATAGATATCTAGAGAGAGTGATATTTAACCCAAAGAATATATCTTTAGTAGAAAAATTCCAGGTACTATGATTTCTTAGGGAGGAGAAGAAGAAGATATTTAGGGACAGGATGGCCCAAATCATGACACTTGTGTAACCACCTACTGCAACTACACATAAAGCTGACACTGGTGAGTGAATGGCAGCTGTACTCATTCAATTTGGTCCATATTTGCATAATGCCATCAGCTCTCTGTGGTTTGGCCATCTGTATTTGGTGATTGAGTGCTGTTGTTACATCTTGAACCAATGGGGAACGTCACTATTGAAATGTCACTGGTCACACAGAGCAACAGAAACAAATTGATTACTTTGATTTGCAGCTAGTCCTCACATATTAGTATAGAAAAATAAAACTGTATTGGGTGATCAGGCCTCAAATGTGCCACTTTTTTTGGTATTTCTTCAAGTCCAGTCAACCATAAGCAAAGTTATAAAATTTTTTGCTAGGGGGGATTCTAGACTCCCTGAATGTTTCCATTTTTGGAGACATCTCACTGATTCCCAGTATCTTAAGCACCTGCTCCTCTTTCCTTAGCAAACTTACTTCTTTTCCTTGACACTGGGTGTCAGTCATTGAAACAGCAGAGAAGAGGATTTCTTAAGCCAAATTCAAAAAAAATTTGGTAAAGCGGGTTCCTGTGAAAAGATACATTTAGATACCTGCATTTCCATAGTGCCTCTTGAAACTTTGCCATGCATATTAACATATTAAAAGCTTGGAAAAGTTCACCAATGAAAAAATCTATTTAACTTTGTTTAATCCAGCATCTTGCTAAACTAATTTAACCCTTTTGTCAGATAACAACCCTTAAAAATACGTCAGTATTAATGTTCTGTGGAACAAACTTTGGGGAATTATGACTCACAGAGGGAATTCCTCAGTTTTTTTTTTCTTTTTACTGGGATACACCACAAAAGAAAATGATATATTAATAAAGTTAGATTTTCAGCATTTTCAAGTGATATTCGTTTTTTTCTCCTTTCTCCTTTTTTAACAATTGAAACTTTTCCAATGACCTTTAACCTCGAATTATAAAAGCATGCAATGATTGGGGAATAGCATGGCATAATAGAAGGTATACAGGTTTTGAAGTTGGACAGATCTGCTTTTAAATACAGTTAATTCTCTTAGCAGGTGTGTGGTCTTTTGCAACTAAATTAGTGTTTTCATAATCTCACTTTCTTTAATTTTAAAAGGTAATAAGTAGAGGTAATACCAATAGGCAATGGTAGAGGTAATATCAATATCATAGGTATCTTTTGAGAATTAAGCAAGATAACATATATAAAGTACTTGGTGCAATGAATATTTTTTGCCCTCTTTCCCACCTTCATCACATAAATAAATTTAACTCTTTCTACCAGTGTGCTCTGCTAGGAAAGGAATATTCCATCAACTCTATGTTTGTACTTACACATTGTTAATTTTTAAAAGAAAGGGTTTACTTTTGTGCAGAACTAAAAGAACAAAATTTTCCATGAGTTGTTACATGCATATAAAGAGCCATCTTTTTTCTACTATTAAATTCCAAGCCTCAAAAACCAGCAAGGTATTATGATCTTGCCAGCAATAGCTAAAGTTCTTGCTATTAAATATGGGATGCCTCACATACCCTTCCAAAATATTGGCTTTAGCAATGAATGAATTATTAAATGTCAAATTGTTATTTCCCATGACAGTTTCCAAATAGACTGGGTCCGTACTAACAAGTAGTGAAATGTGCCTCCAGCCGCCTCACAGCTGTGGAAGAAATGGATCACAACTCCAGTGGACTCATTTTACCTGGCAGCAGAGCACTGGAAGGCTCGCCCATCTGTCAACACACATTTCTCTTCTAAACTCCACAAGCCCCTTCTTGAATTGTTTCTTGTTTAAAGAAAAAAATCAAGAGCTGTTCAGAGTAGTAGCTTTTTATAAGGACATTTCAAGTACAGTCAACTCTGGATAGTTTACTTACAGAGTATCCATGTTGTTGATTAAAACCAATTAATCCTATTTTCTTAACTTGCCACCATTCTCTCTTCTATTTCACCCTTCAAAATAAGTAGATTGAAAAACAATAGGTTCATTAATTAAATTAGTTATAATCCAAACAGTGTCTAATCTTTCCAATCAAGGAAAATTTCAATTAGAAAATACTTTAACCTAAGTTCTTTTTGTATTTCAGATAAAAGGATAATAATTTCATAGTTCAAGTTAAACACTTTATTATATGTGTTGATAAGAAAGTTTTCCTGAGGTATAGATCTTTCCTCTGAAACATGTGACATTGTCACTAACTCATGGCTTTCAAATGGTAGGAATACAAGCAAATGATTGTCCAGACTATTCGTATTAATTGAGATCACCTGGGATGAAATTGTCAATTGTTTGCTATTATAAATATTAGCCCTGTACAATTCTTTGTATTTATAGGCAGAAATATTTAATAGGTAATCACTGCAACATATCCTCGTTAATGCACTCTTCCCACTACTCTTTTTTGGTAGGTAGTGAGCTAGGATATTTAATTCAAGAATCATTTGGTGATGTGTTACTATCATGAGCATTTTAAGATTACTTTATTTGATGGGCTGGAGGTATTTAGCTTATTCTGTGGCATTGCAGTTTTTAGCTATCTAATTTAAAACACAACTATCTAAAGCAATAATTATAAATCTGTGTTGATGGACACAAAATATATAAAGATGTAATTTGACAAAAACAGCACAAGGGACAGAAGGAAAGATTTTTTGTATATAAGTGATACTAAGTTGGTATTACTATAATATCAACTAAGTTGTTATTGTAAAGATGCTAATTGTAATCCCCAGGGCAACCACTAAGAAAGTAACTAAAAATATATGTAATTGAAGAAACAACAATGGAATTAAAATGATACACTAGAAAATAAATATCTATTTAATACAAAAGAAGAAAGTTATTAAGGAAAAAATAAACCAAAAAGTACATAAGACATTTAAAACAAATAGCAAAATGGCAGACATAAATTCTGCCTCATCAGTAATTATGTTACATGTACATGCAGTAAGCACTCCAAATAAAAGACACACACTGGTAGAAGGGGTTTAGAAAAACATGACTCAACTATATGCTGTTTACAATACATATATTTAGATTAAAAAATACAAAGAGATTGAAAGTAAAAGTATGGAAAAATATATACCATACAAGCAGTGATAGAAGAGAGCTGGAGTGGCTACACTAATATAGAAAAAATGGACTTTAAGAAAAAGTTGTTAATAGAGACAAAAGAGGATATTTTATAACATTAGAAGTGTCAATCCATCAAGAAGATAGAACAGTTATGAACATATGTGCACCTAACAACAAAGCCCCTAAATACATAAAACCAAAACAGACCATTGAAGGAAGAAATAGGTGACAAAATAATAGTTTGGGACTTCAATACACCACCTTCAATAATGGATAACACAATGAGGCAGAAGATCAAAAAGTAAATAAAATACTTGAACAACACTATCAACCAACTAAACCTAAGAAATATCTGTAGACCACTTTACCCATAAAGAATAGAATACATATTCTTGTCAGGTACACATAGAACATTCTTGAATATAGACCATATGTTAGGCCATAAAACAAGTCTCAATACATTTAAAAGATTGAAATTATATGAAGTATCTTCTTTGGCAATAATGAAATTACAAATTATTATAACAATAGAAAAACATTTGACAAATTCACAAATATGTAGAAATTAAAAAAACATACTACTAAATAACCAGTGGGTTAAAGAAAAAAATCCAAAAGGAAATTGGGAAATACTTTGAAATGAATGAAAATGGAAACACAGCATAACAAACTTATGGGATAGAGTGAAAGTAATACTTAGAGGGAAATTTATAGCTATAAATATCTATATTAAAAATGAAGTAAGATCTCAATAACCTAAATTTACAACTTGAGGACCTAAAAAACAAGAGCAAACTAAACTTAAAACAAGTAAAAGGAAAGAAATAATAAAGACTATAGAAGAAATAAATGGAATAGAGAAAAATCAAAACTATCAAATGTTTATTTTTTAAAGGGATCAACAAAATTGATAAACCTTTAACAAGACTAATCAAGAGTGTGGTAAAAATTAAGTAAGTTAATTATGTGAAGCATTGAGAACAGTCTCTGGTTCTTGGTAAAGGATATATAAGTGTATATTACTGAAGTTTAACAAATCCTTACTGATGGCTTGGGCATCATAGAAGGTATTATAGAACAGAAAACTGAGAAAAATACATTAATATATCTCTGAGAGTTGATACTAAGCACTTTGTTAAGGCATCCTTTACTGGTTGCAATCTAATGAATCTCCTAGACTTCTTATACTACAGAAAATTGGTGTTCCTCTTTCCCATCACTCAAGAGATATGTCTATCACCTCTTTTCCAACATGAAATCTTGGGTCCCTATCCCCTTTATTAGTCTCCTCCCCCAAATAAGAAGTTGAAATTCCTTGAAGCTTTAAAATAACACTCCACTGCCTGCTCTCCAGGTTTGGCCTTTGGAATCTCTCTCCAAGAAAATCCATCAGAACAAAATAATCTAATAACAATATATATTTTTCCAAACATGGTGTTATTTCAGGTGTGAAATAACTTAGTTGCCTTCATAGATTTTCTTTCATTAAAGTTACTAGATGGTTGCTAGACATAGAAACTGCCAAATCAGGAAACTTCAAGAAAGTCACTTTATCTCTTTTCAACATGTTCAGACAGGATTGGACATGTAAAACTTTTTTTTTTTTTGGAAAGAAGTGAGCAGGAGAAGATTAGAGCCTTTAGAACATGTTTCATGTCTGACAACTAGGGAATGAAAGAAGGAAGGAGAAAGAGACTCAGACTAAAGCACATTTCCAAGAATGGTTTGGTCAGGCTGAAGGAAGATATTGAACCAAAATCATTTGTCAGAGAAGTCTTATCTCTTATCAGAATCAACTTGATCAGTTATTGTCTGGAAGCAGACTGAAACAAGCGTGGATTTGTATAAATATGGTGGTGAATCCATTGCATAACAGCTGGGGCTGGCAGTCCATTATGCCTCCCACAGAAGGAGCTCTAAGCAGTACATTTTCATGACCACCACTGGCTCCAAAAATCCATCCTGTTCTAATATTTCTAAAGTCTATTTTTAAAGGAAACTGTTTTAAAAACAATTTATGGGAAATGTCCATGAAATAATATGTCTGATTAATAGTTAGAGCCTATGTTTATTTATTTATTTATTGTTCAGGGTAATGGAAGTATTTTATGAGTGAGAACACATTTCTAATAAATAATCAGGTTTAATATAAGTCAGTGCCTTAAAAGGAACAAAGGACAGCAGTATTTCTAAGGAAAAAAATTATAATCAGTATAAATTTTAATGATCTTCCATTTGAAATAACAATACTGTGGAAGAATAGAAAATAAATATATAGTAATAATTCTCTATCAAAACTTCCAAGAGGAAGAAGATTCCTATTAAGTTTGGGCCCTAGATCACTTTCTTTCCCTGAAGCAAATGAATGGATATCTTGATGCTAAGGCACTTAACCTTTGAGATGCCAATGGGGCAAATATTAGCTAAGTAAGGTAAGAACTAGGGTTTCAATTTTCTGAGCTTTTCTGAATTTGTGTTTCTATATGATTAATGCTTGAGCTTTTCTTTTCACTCTTTTGATTCAGTTTCCTTTCTTGATCAAATATTTCCTTTGCTGAAGGCAAAATACCTAAACATATCTGTATAACCTCAGGAGATCATGGAAGCAGTCATTTTTAATGAAGCATTTGGGGTAATCTCATCATATATTAACCAGCATATCCTATGTTATACTAGCAAATCTTAATAAGACAAAAAAAATTCTCATTTGTGCTGAATGTCCAAAGCAGTCAGTGTAGGCCTTTGCTCTTCACAGTAACTCAGGAATCCAGGCTGACAGAGGCTCTGACAATGTAGAAACATTGGCCTTTTCAATTGCTACAAGCATTAAGAAATCACTGGAGGGTTTCTCAATAGAAATTAAATGCTTCAGGATGGAAGTAAATATCCATCGGCCAGAACAAGTCATATGTCTCTGTCTAACTATTAGAGATCTGAAAAGTTTGGTAGATCATGTTAATATTTGGAGAGCTGTAAATGTACATGCTGCAGTGAAATTATGACATCAAATATCTCTTTGATCCTTTCTTCCTACACATAAAATCTGCTCATTACCTCCTCAAAGAAGTTATTAATAAATTCAAACTCCCATAAAATTGCTCTATCATGCTGAAAACTAAGGGCCTCAGTGATGCAAGATAATTTTTTATTGTGTTAAAAACATGTAAAAATTTATTAACTATTTTTAAGTGTACAGTTCAGTAGTGATAAGTACATTCGCATTGTTGTGAAATCAACCATTAGAAACTGATCATCTTGCAAATCTGAAACTATGTCCATTAAACAATTACTCTCCTTTTCCTCCTCCCCCTATTCCCTGGTGCTCACCATTCTACTTTCTGTTTCAATGAATTTGACGACTTTAGATACCTCATATAAGTAGAATTATACAGTATTTGACTTTTTGTGACTAGCTTTTTTTACTTAGCATAATGTCCTCAAGATTCATCCATATTGTAGCATGTTACAGGATTTCCTTCCTTTTTAGGGATGAATAGTATTCCAGTCTGTGTGTGTGTGTGTGTGTGTGTGTATGTGTGGGTACCACATTTTATTTATCCATTCATTCGTCTATGGACAACTGGATTGCTTCTACCTCTTAGGTATTGCGAATAGTGCTGCTATTAACATGGGAGTGAAAATATCTCTTTGAGGCCTTGCTTTCAATTCTTTTTGGTATATACCCAAAATTGGGATTTCTGGACCATATGATAGTTATATTTTTATTTTTTTTAGAACCTAGATACTTTTTTCCACAGTGGTTGCACCATTTTACTCTACTACCAACAGAGTACAAGGGCTCCAATTTCTCCACATTCTCACCAACACTTATTGTCTTTTTTCTGGGATAATAGCCATCCCAACAGGTTTGAGGTAATAACTCATTGTGTTTTTGATTTGTATTTCCCTAATTGGTGATGATGAGCATTGTTTCATATGCTTATTGGTGTATCATCTTTAGATAAATGTCTATTAAATATTTTGTACAGTTTTTAATTAGATTATTTGATTTTTGTTGTTGTAGGAGTTTTTTATGTATTCTGGATATTAACTTCTTATTAGATACATGATTTACAAATATTTTTCCCATTCTACAGTTGCCTTTTCATTCTGTTGATTGTTTGCTTTGCTTTGGAGAAGCTTTTTAGTGTGATGTAATCCCACTTCTCTATCTTTGCTTTTGTTGCCTGTGCTTTTGATGTTATATCCATGAAATCATTGCCAAGTCCAAAGTCATGAAAATTTTTCCCTATGTTGTCTTACAGAAATTTTAAAGTTTTAGGTCTAATATTAGATCTTTAATCAATTCTGAGTTAATTTTTGTTATTCTTGTGCATGTGGATGATTCTCAAGTTTCTTCAACATTTTTATTGAAGAGACTGTCCTTTCCCCATTGAGTAATTTTACCACCCTTGTTGAAGATCATTTGGCCATATATATTAGGGTTTATTTGGGGACTCTCTGTTCTATTTTATTGGCTTATTTTTCTGTCTTTATGCCAGTGCCATCTTTTTTGATTAATATGGGTTTGTAATATGTTTTGAAATCAAGAAGCAAGAGTGCTGTAATTTTGTTTTTTTTTTAATTGTTTTAGCAATTTGGAATCCCTTGAGATTCCATATGAATTTTAGGACAACATTTTCTATTTCTGCAAACAATGCTGATGGCATTTTCATAGGGATAGCATAGAATCTATAGATTGCTTTGGGTAGTATGGACATCATAACAATATTAAGTCTTCCAATCCATGAACACAGGATGTCTTTCCATTTATTTGTGTCTTCTTTAATTTTATAGCAGTGTTTTAACTTTGAGAATACAATTCTTTCACCTCCTTGGTTAGATTTACTCCTAAGTATATTTTTGATGCTATTGTAAATAAAATTATCGTCTTAATTTCTTTTCATATTGTGCATTGTTAGTATATAGAAGAGCAACTGACTTTTCTTTATTGATTTTGTATCCTGCAATGTTGCTTAATTTATTTATTAGTTCAAACAATTTTCCTGGTAGAATGTTTAGGGTTTTCTACTCTGAAAGGAAAACCAAATAATATTTCTCTTACTTTACTCTCACATTCAACACTTCAGATTTTTCCCATACCAAGCAATTCTCCAGTGTACACCAACTGGGTATCCTACAAATCAGTTAAATTCTGACACTATCTACCTGGAGATAGTGCCAGATCTCATAGGTTAAGGACTCAGTTTCACAAGATTTCCTCTCTACATGTTCAGCAGCCTGGAAGCTCATCAAATATCATTGTTTGAGAGTTTTATAGAGCTGGATCTCTAGCGCCCTCTTCTTCCCAGAAGTCAGTGGATGTGACTGAAAAATCTCAAACCTCTAATCCTCTAATTTTGTAGTCTTTTTGGTTATTGGTCCCATCCCGAGACTGCTAGGGGCCTTATCCTGAGTAACTTCATTAGCATAAGCTCAAGGTTATCAAAGGGGCTCATAATAAATAACAAAAGATACCCTTATTATTCAGGAAATTCCAGGGTTTTGGGAGTTCTATGACAGAAACCAGAGACAAAGATCAAATCTATTTCCTATTATACTATAGGCTACCCCCTGGCCTTTGACCTTGGATCCCTTATAACAAGAGGATCATAGCAGTTAAAAGATATTGACACATTACTAGAGTCCCATTCAATCTTAATAATTATTCCAGTGCATTATTAAATGTATCAAAATGTCTCCCAGGGTAAGGTCGCTCAGGTTTGCAGACTTTCATTCCAACTTTTCAGGTTCAAAATGCAGAAGTGGTCTCAGCAAACATATGGCTTCACCCTTTCAGGCATCTGGTATAATGGAGCTAAGAGACAATATTGTCTCTTGCTCTGAGTCTCTTTTGAAGTATTAATGTAATATTGATTTTCCTCATTATATAACCCGTTTATTCATTTTTTAACCTCAGCTACTATTTCTCTTTCTCTCCATTTATACCCAACCTTTTTTTTTTTTTTTACCTCAGAAGGGACATTAGGTTCAGCCACTGTACTGGTCTAGATTTCAGGTACCAATACTAGTTTAGCAAGTACTTCTCCCTCAGTTCACTCCCACTCATATAGGGTAAAGTTACCTAGATACAGAACTAGTAGGCTATCTTGGCCACTAGGCAATACAGTTGCATTTACACTTAACCTCAATTTTTGTGGATGGCATAAGGGCACAGCCCACCTCATCAGGCCCTCAGTAGTTCTGACAAAAAGGTTTAAAAATTTGGGTACAGTTTCCTGCTTTAGAATTATCCCTTTTCTGACAACTGTAGCTATAGCCCTTGTCCTATGAGCACTGCATCAGGTAGAAAAAACAAAATTAATCTGATGTGGGCAAGAAAGAAAGAAAAAAATATACATGGGTCATCATACCAGCATCTTACTTCACCCTCTCTTCTCCAGTGGAGAAAGCAGGATAATTATATATTGGGGACAGTCCCTTTGCCCTCCTCATGTTGAGTGTGAACACACACTCATGAAGACATATAAGCCAGCCCTTTAGGCCTGTATCTTCCCTCATTTAAAATAACCAATGTTTCAGTTGCCCATTCCAATTCTTTATCAAGCCATTATTCTGAGGATATAATATAAGTATTTATACCACCACTCAGCTTCTACTCTATATTGTTTTGGCTTGGGCAATCCAACTGGTTTCTGTTTAGCACATCCAATTAATATTACTTGAAGGGCAGATTTAATACACCTTCTGTTTTATAATACTAGGTAGGGGAAACATTCCCCAGACAGATGCAATATCCACCCCTATAATACAATCAGGTAACAGAGACACAGCCACTTCACATAATGCCTGTTCAACATACCAATTCTCCTACAAAATTTAACCTTAATTCTACCAACCCTTACATTTATTACTATAGCCTCCATTAAGATTTTATCATCCGTTTTTTATTTTTCAATACTAGGTAGGGAAAATATTCCCCAACCAGATATAACATCCATTTCCATAAACATTCAGGTAAAGAAGACACGATTTCTTCACATAAAGCCTGATCAAACATTCCAATTTTCATAATCCTATCAACACTTATATTTTTATGTTCTCTCAATCTAATTATAGCGTAAATCAGGATTTCAGCATTGGGTTTTTGGTACCACAGTGCATGGAGCTCCTGTATCGAGGAGTTCTAGGAACTTCTCTTCTTCACCTCCTGAATTTTTTACCCACTTTTTTGTAAAAGGCTTTGGGCCCCCAGCAGGGAATTGAGCCAAGGAGCTTTGGCCCTTTTGTCAATCTTTATATTGATTAATTTGCCTGGCCATTGCCCCAGGCAGTTTCAAATCTGATCTGGTCTTTTAGGCTCTCTTCATTTTTCTTTATTTTTTTTTGTTTGTTTGTTTGATTCTCTTCCTCAGACTGGATAATTTCAATTGATCTGTCTTCACTTCACATTCACAAATTCTTTCTTATGCCTGCTAAAACCTGTTATTGAAAACCTCTAATAAAATGTCTATATCACCAATTGTATATTTCAACTGAAGAATTTCTATTTGGTTTCTTTTTATAATTTTAATCTTTTGATGATATTCTCTATTTGTAGAGACATCATGCTCCTGGTCTCTTTTAGTCCTTTTCCATGATTTCCTTTATCTCTTTGAGGATGTTTAACACAGTTGACTTAAATTCTTTGTATATCAAGTCCAGTGAATATGTTTTCTCAAGAACGGTTTCTGTTAATCTCCTTTTTTCCTGTGAATGGGCCATTTCTTTTTGCTTAGTTCATAATTTGTTGTTAAAAATTTGACATTTTGCATGATGTGGTAACTATGGATGTCAGATTCTTCCCTCTCAGAGTTTTTATTGTTGTTGTTGCTTGCTGTGGGTTATAGCAGTTTGTTTGATAAGTGACTTTTATGAAATATTTTTGTATAGACTATAATCTTTGTTCTGCGTGGTCTCTGCAATCTTTGTTCCTTTAGCTTGTGGTTACCAAGTGATTTGAAAGGTTTCCTTAAGTGCCCGGAGTAAAAAATAAAGTAAGAACATAAAGAAAATAAATACACATTTTGTCTCTGCAGATTGGTTCTATGTTGGAGCACTCTGTCAGTGTTTGGTCAGGCCATTTATAATTCTGCTTTAACCTTCACTTTCTGGTTTCGCTCATCTAATAGATCATCTGGTAGTGAAAGCCTGGGTTCTTACCAGGTCTTTTCCTGGCATGCGTTCTCTGTCCTAGGCATGCACCTAGCTTTGTAGATTCACTGGCATATATAAGAGCTTTTCAAAGCCTGTATTCCCTAATGTATCTCTCTCCAGTTTTTCATCTAATCTTTCAGTATGCTGGTTATTTGTTCAAACTGCAGTTTTTTTATGCCAGGTCTCCATAGAGTAAAAATGATATAAGGTGCCACAATAAATAACAGAATATTTAATTTCATTTGACTGCTAAAATGACCATTTTGAGGGGTCATTTTGTCAGTTTCTGTAGTATTGGCAGATTGTGAGAAAGGCAGAAACCTTGGCAGAAAAAAATTGCGAAGAAGATGATAACTGTTGGTGACTACTCTACCCTTCTTTTAGGTGGGAAGTGACAGTGGCTTGCTCATTTCTCTTTCTATGTTTTTGAGGAATGTCCTCTGCTTAGCCACTTTTCTACCCTCAGAAAGTTCTGTGTTAGACAAAAGATAGCAAGCACATTGTATCAGTCCTTGAGGAAGTCTTCAGACACATCAAAACAGAAAAACACAATTCAATGAAAACAAAGTTTACTCTGCTCCCTCCAGAATTAGGGACACAAACATTGAATTTGAGCTGCTGGCTTCAACTGAGTTTTTTTTTTTTCTCATTTTTCACTGTTTCTGTGTAGGGATATACCCTTGGAGTTCCCTACTCTGCATTTTCACTGGTGTCATGAAGTTTTTGTAACTTTGTATTTGTCAATTTGGACTACCATAACAAAATACCGCAGACTGAGTGGCTTAAACAACAGAAATTTATTTCTCACAGTCTGGAGGCTGAAAGTCCAAAATCAGTGTGCCAATATGGTTAGGTTTTGGTGAGCACTCTCTTCCTGCCTTGTATATGGTCACCTTCTTGATGTGTCTGCATATGGTGGAGAGAGAGATCTCTTTGTCTCTTTCTCTTCTTTACAAGGGGACTAGCCCTATTGGATTAGGGGTCTAAACTTATGAGCTCATTTAACCTTAATTATCTCTTAAAGCTTCTACCTCTAAATACACTCATATTGGGGGTTGGGGGTTCAACATATGAATTTTGGTGAGACACAATTCAGCCCATAGAATATCTTAATAGATTAATTGTACACAATCAAAAACAAAGGGTAAATAGCTATTGCCCACAAACCAAGTAATATTCTCCTTATCCATGAGGATGAGTGAAAGATTTGAAGTAGGAAAGAGGCCAGAAAAATTAGCTTGTAGTGGATCTCACCACACAGAAATTGGGAAAATGGGGTATAATATTCCCTTCTAACGCTGGAGAGTATAGAATATATTTTGCTGAAAATTTTATCACATACGCTTGTAGTTCTACTCCTCTACCAAAAATGTTAACCCCCATTAATATGTGTTTGGTAGCCAGGTGTTGACAAATCTTTGCTCTGAAGGAAGTGGATGACAATGATCTTTACAATGCACAATTGAGAAACTTGTGAATCAGAGATGTTAAGTGAGTCACTCAAGTTTATAGATCTATGAAAATATAGGTCCATGAATTTAACTGAGGGTTCTTACCCTGAGAAATGTCACTGTAGTACATTGCGTTAATCATTTTTTAAAAAAAAGTTAAACATTCATTTGTTTATGGGAATAAAAAGAATAATTGAGTATCCCTGTTCACTGTAGAAAGTAAATAAAATAATGAGAAATTAATTTGTCAATTGATCAAACTTTACAGCCTTATTGAAAGTATCAGCCACATTTAAGTATGAGTTATAACTGTAGTGGATGTTGGTAATTGCTTACCTAGTATCTGCAATCATTCTCCCTTGCTTATTGAATTCACATTTTCATTCATCCTCCTTTCCCTTCCATGAACTTTGGAATGGGGGGAGTTGACACTATGCTCAGCACTAGGAGTATCTTAAGCCAATTAGCACATTTCATTCTCCTGGCTTAGGCAAGGCAGGTCATCATTTCTTGGTTTGACATGCCATATAAGTGAACCAATAAGGATGAATCTTAATACTCTTCCTTAAAATTCTAAAGAGAAACACTTTTTTCTCTTTGGTGGTACTGTAAGTGGATTTAAAGTCTCAGTTAGTGCAGCAATATTGTGCCCATGATGGAAACCAGCTTTAGCATAACACTGAAATTATGGAGGGCAGAATAGAGAGGCAGAAAGAAGCTAGATGCTTCACAACATTGCTGAGACATTTAATCAGACAATCCTAAGTTGTTTCTACCTTTTCTCTGGACTTGCAGACCTATCAGTCAGTATATTCTCTTTGTGATTTAAACAAACTTGAATTTTCGGTTACTTATAACAGAATACTTACTGATTAATAAAGAAATTCAGAAAATAAAGGAGAGAGATTGACTATTTTTGTATGTAGAACTGCAAATTAGACACATATTGTTTAATTATGCAGTCTGTATAAAGCCAAAGTTCCTTATGACCCAGGGATCAGCATGATTTTTCATGCTACAGAACTCTTGTCTAACATCCAACAAATCTTTACTAAAGTCCCTCAGAACATTCTAAAGAGAGTTTCCATTTATAATATTCAATAAAACTTTTAAAAATTCTGTCCAGCCATCTATCCACTAAAAAACCCATTTGTCTCAGAAAGACAGGTAACTCCAATCCCTCCATCTCTCTTCATAAATACTTCAAGATTTTTCTCAAAGCAAGGGGATACTGGTTTTAGTCTTTTCCTTAATGTCTCATCCTGCTTTCCTCTTTTGCCTTTGTAATTTTCTTTTCAATAGGAAACCTTCAGCCTATTTAATCAATTTGGTAAATTAACTAATCTGATTTTAGTCCTTTCATTCACCCATTAACCTGATCTGTACAATAAGGGCCTAGAAATCTAGCTATCAAAGAATCCTCCTTAACTGAAAGAAGTTTTGAATATTCCTTTGTCACTCTTCTTCCCTGACATACTTATAATATACAGATCTTAGCACTGGAGAATTTTAGGTCCAAGAAAGATATTAGAGTTTGACAAACCAACTCAAGTTATCTGTTTGGTTTATCTTCATATATAAAAAGTAAAATAAGAGCCACAATAGAAATTAAATGGTACTTATTTTTATTTGGGTGAGCTATTAATGACATTTGGTTCCTTGGTCATATTCTGTAGTATTGAATGGTTTGGGGAAAGGAGCAAAGCTAGTCATAAGAAAAATTGTGAGAAGATTACCATTCTTGGTGACTATTCCTCTTTCAATCATTTTCATGGACCTTGCTTCTAATACCATCTGTCATCCTCCTTTCCTCTCAGCATATGCCTGAAATTCTCATTTTACCCAGAAATAGAGGCCTCAAATACAGAACTTTACTGGGGCCAGGATTCCAAATTTCCTACTCAAGTCTTTAAATAGCATAGTTACATTACATTGCAATTCAAAAGAATGAATCGTTGCGAATAAGAAAACTAATTGTGCTTTTAATATTAAGTATTGTTTCAAGTTGTATGCCAGCTTTATCTATACTTGACCTTAGCCAAAAGGCCAAGAAATCATGCCAGCTTTATCTAAACCAAATGCCTGTTGAGGTCTCTGCTCTTTAATATCTAGGCAAGGAAAAAGTGACACCAGCAAAATGGTGGACTAGAAAGCTCCAAATCCTACTCCCCCCCCAAATATATATATATTGAAATCAGACAGACAATATTTTCTGTTTATAATACAATCAAATTAAAAATCAATATAAAAAACAGAAAATTAACGAATAGGTAAAAATTAAAGAAAACTTTCTTAAACAACCAATGGGTCAAAGAAGAAATCACAAAGGAAATTAGAAAATACCTTGAGACAAATTAAAATGAAAACACAGTATCACAAACTTATGGGATGCAGTTTGGGATGCAGCAAAAGCAGTGCTAAGGTAGATTTATAGCTGAAAATGCTTATATCAAAAAAGAAGAAAGATTTAAAATCAATAACCTAACTTTATGGAATTAGAGAAAAAGAACAAACTAAACCCAAAGCAACAAAAGGAATAAAGAATAGAATGGAGGCAAATAATGAGTAGAAAAACAATAGAGAAATTCAACAAAACCAGGAGTTGAGTTTTTTAAAAGATCAAGAATATTGACAAAGCTTTAGCTATATTGACTAAGAAAAAAAGAGACAAGACTCAAATTATTAAAATTAGAAATGAAATTGGGGACATTATTACTAATTCTATAGAAATGAAAAGGATTATAAGATAGTACCATGAATAATTGAACTTCAACACATTGGATTACCTTGATGAACAAATCCTAAAAGCCCATGATCTAAGAATGAATTATAAAGAAATAGAAAATCTGAATATATCTATAACCTAGCATTTGCAAGGAGACTGAACCTATAATCAAAAAACCTCCCACCAAAGAAATGTCCTGGACCAGATGGCTTAACTGGTAAATTATATCAAACATTATAGAGGAACTGACACCAACATTTCTGAAACTCTTCCAAACAATCGAAGAATAGGGAAAACTTTCCTACTCATCTTATGAGGCTATCCATTACCCTGATACCAAGGCCAGGGAAAAGTGCTATAAGAAAAGAAAACTACAGAACAGTATTTCTGATGAATAGTGATGTAAAAATCCTCAACAAAATACAAATAAACTGAATTCAGCAGCATATTAAGAGGATTATACCGTAAGACAAGTGAAATTTATTCCTGGAATGTAAAGATGGTTCAACACATGAAATATACAATATTAACAGAATGAAGAAAAGAAACCACACAGTCATCTCAATTGGTGAAGAAAAAGCATTTGACAATATATAACACCTTTTCACAACAAAATCTTTCAACAAACTAGAAATCAAAAGGAAATTTCTTTCTTTCTTTTTTTCTTTCTTTTGTTTTTTTTGCTGTGTCATCTGGGCTAGAGTGAGTGCTGTAGTGTCAGCCTATCTGACAGCAACCTCAAACTCCTAGGCTCAAGCGATCCTCCTGCCTCAGCCTCCCAAGTATCTGGGACTACAGGCGTGCACCACCACACCCGGCTAATTATTTTTTGTTTGTTTCTATTTTTACTTGCCAGACTAATTTCTTTCTATTTTTAGTAGAGACAGGGTCTTGCTGTTGCTGAGGCTGGTCTCGAACTCCTGACCTCAAGTGATCTTCCTGCCTTGGCCTCCCAGAGTGCTAGGATTACAGGTCTGAGGCACCGCACCCAGCCAAAAGGAAATTTCTTTAACATAATAAAAACCATATATGAAAACCCCACAGCTAACATCTTCTTATTCAATGGTAAAAGACTGCAAGCTTTTCTCCTAAAGATCAGAAACGACTAAGATGTCTGCTTGTGCCACTTCTATTTGACATATTCTTGGAAGTCTTATCCAGAAAAATTAGGCAAGAAAATGAAACAAAAAGCATCCAAATAGGAAAGGAAGAATTAAAATTATCACTCTTTGCAGATGACATGATATTATTATGTAGAAAACCCAAAAGATTCCACCAAAAAACCCATCAAAACTAATAAACAAATTCAGCCAAGTTGTACATAAAATCAACACAAAAAATAAGTTGCATTTTCATACATTAATAATAAACAATCCTAAATGGAAATTGAGAAAACTTTAAAAAATGATACCTAGGAAAGTTTAGTTCCATCTACCATCTGAGATTACTTAATTAAAGGGAAAATCTCTATCTGGCACTGTGTGGGCCATACCTTGGACCAGAACCTATAGCCAAGAGAAAGGGAAAATGCGATTGTCCTGGCCTGAGTCATAGACAATCCTTGTGATCAAGTGGGGTGGGGTGGAGTATTGTGACTAACCCAAAAGTACCACAAAAATTTAGGGAAAGGTAATTGCCCTGAAAGAAAAAGGGGTTAGGCTACTAGAATCTGAGAAGGAATTATTAGGCAGAAAAAAATGGCAGTTGTTTGGTTTCTGTTTTTTCTTCCTCTGATTTCTGGCTTCCATCTAGATTTTGTTTTCTACTCTATGTCTTGCATGTATTTCTTTATCTCTGCTCCATGCTGGCTCAGATTTAGATCTCAGTCCCTTTTCCTTGATTTCCATAAGACCCTGCTCATCTAGGATCATTGTGGTAAAATTTTCTGAAGGATTGTGGGGAGGGATGGGTGCCACATTTCAGCAATGCAAGGGATTTTAAGGTGAGTACTTGATAACTCTTTTCTTTTTTTTAAACAAGCTTTTTATTTCTAATTATTATGGGTACATAATAGTTATATATTTTATAGGGTACATGTGATGCTTTGATACAGGCATATAATATGAACTAATCAAATCAGGGTAATTGGGACACCCATCACCTCAGGCGTTTAACATTTCCTTATGTTAGGAACATTCTACTCTTTTAGGAACCCTTAAAGAATTCCTGGACTATTTTAGACAGCTGAGGATTCAGCTTTCCACTGTCTTCCTTGTTCGTTCTACTTCCTCTGCTCTCTCCAGACTGTTCACCCTTTCCTATCAAGAGTCATTATAGAAAACACTATTTTCCATTTTTCTCTTGCAGAGCAATTTTGTACTCCCTTTATACTGTTATGAGGTGCAGACCCTATCTCATGCTTATATTTTTAATCCTAAATAGCCTTTCTGGCTTAAAATATTTTAAAAAATCTATTATCCTTATCAATATGGTGATTAGTAAATGCTATTCTTTGCTATGAAAAAAGTTTTGTCTATTACAGAAAAAGCATTAGTGGATGGTAAATTATATGATCTGTAATGCATTTATGTTTCCCCAAGTCATAGGACACCTTACTTTTAGGTTCATAAACTTCTCTTCTGGTACCAATTTCTGCCTGGTAGCTCCTTCCCAAATGGCACACATAGTAACTCAAAGAAGTTGCCTCAAAAGTTCTAGATTTATAAATCTAAACCTATAAAATGACAACAAATACTATAAATTCTGTGAGGGCCTGTAAAATATTCAAAAGCTGCCTTGCTGGTATGTTGCCAGATTGCCTGTGCTTTGGCTTCTGGGAATGTATATCCCAGTTTATACTCTAGTAACTGCCCAATGTGCATGTGCAATGAGAATAGTAATCAAGCATACCTGTCTTCATCATTCTGTACCCAAATAAAATGGTTTATTTGAATTAGTTCCGTTAGCTCATCACAGAAGGATAGACTCAGAATATTACACTTGAAAAGAATGTTAAGAATTACCTAATATAATTACCCTCAATTTATACCTGAGGAAACTGAGACACAGATAATTTTTGTGACTCCTCAGTTGTTCTGTTCATACTCAATTGGATACAAAATGCAGATCTCCTGACTCATAGTCTATTGCTTTTCCCATTATTCCATCCAGGAGACTGCTTCCCCTAAAGCTAGTTTTGCCCAAAGCCCTTGACTCAAATACTTTACACATTTTAGTATGTTTTTCTTCACTGTAGCAACCAACACATTTTCAAGGACAATAAAGTATTTTTTTACACCAGTGGAACAAAAATATACTATGAAAAGGTTAACAGTTTTAAAGTTTGTCATTCTGCTATTTTGTCTTTAAGGAAATAGGAGAGCCTGTGGGAGCAACTTGGGGTAATAAAGGTTAATCACTGGGAGCTTAAGGGTGCTTATGCTTAATTGGTGGGCGATTAAAGATGCTCAAGGTTAATAGCTGTGTTTTTAAAGCCAATAATTCCCTTCATAGAAAGCTTCCCCAGGTATTTGCCAAACCTATCAATCAGTTCTAGCCACTAGCCAATTGGATAGAAAATTTAGGAACTTAAAGGGGACTTAGGAGTGAGGTAGACCATCTTAGCCATTACTATAACTTTAATTTTCTTTAAAAACAGTTTGGTCACTTTCAAAGCATTCCATTCTTTCCTTGTTTTACATTCAAATGGTTCTGGTTTTGTCATATAAGTGAAACTCCAAGTGGTACTTTTTCTAAGGTCCATAAAGCTCATAAAATAAGTTTATTACTTTGTTTGAAGGCTAGAGGCTGGTTTTTAGAAACTATTTGGTTAGGTGTTTTCAAGATTAAGAAGTACAATCAAAACTGATTTGCTAACCATTATGGGATACTAACTAGACACTAGCTAGTGACCAAGGCATGTTCAATGTGTAGGGTAATTTCTCATGGGTACAATGTACATTATTCTGGTGACGGGTATATTAAAAGCCCTGACTTCACCATTATGTAATCTATCCATGTAACAAAATTACACTTGTGCCCCACGAATTTATTCAAATAAAAAAAGTATGGTGAAAATAAATAAATATTTAAATAAATATTTAACTTGGAATGGACCTTAAAGAGTCTTCACTTATTTTACAGCTGGTAAACTAAGGAGGTCCAGGGATACCGAATGATTTGCTTAAGGTCACCCATCTCAGCTAAGTCTAGGATCTGGTCATTTGATGCCTGGTGACCATTTAGCTATAGCTAGCCCATGGCTGTTTCTGAGCCAAATATCACAGTTTCAATTTAACACGTATATTAAAACAATCATCTAGGGAAAGCTAGTAAGTCAGTCTTGTATTCATTTGGTATCTTGTGTTTTTAAAGTCTACAAGGAAGAAGACTTATAACTGGAAACAAATATCATTAATATAAGAAGTGAAAGAAATTTATCCTTCTGTTACTTTCTCATAAGTGACAGAAGCTTTTAAATCTCATGTTGGACTGGAGTCAGCTATCCTTCTTGGCAAATCACAGTTACTTTGTTATTGCTTAATAATGAATCAATCTTTGATAAATTCTTCTAGAGAAATTAGATATTAATGACTTCATAGACTAGTATACAGGTTGTTATAGAAATAGTTTATGCTGCTCACTGACAAATTTTGAAAATTCCATCACCAAATATAGTTTGGGTGTATGTGTGCAATAGTCATTTATCTCCTTTTGTCAATAATAATTTGTTCCTTAAGTAAATGAAAATGGATACCTAAGACTGATTTATTTAAAATCACTCAGTGGGGAAATTCATTCCCACATGCCAATCACCTCCTTTTAATTCTCTTACCTTGTTGTGTCTTGTAAAAGAAAAAGAGAAAATATGCTGCATTCCTACTGGAACATTTAGGTAATTTGTTTAATTAATGGAAATAGGTTTGTCATTTTATTTTGATTACCTGGAAGTTTTAAGCAACATGAGATTTATGCAAAGGATGAAATTGGTGGCATGATCCAGAGAGGTCTATTGGAAAATGTGGTCAGCAGCTCTTAGAAGGATGCTTTATGGCAAGCTCAGGGCTCTCAGCATGTAGTTGTGTGTAAGCATATGCAGTAGGCTAACGCCATAACTCATAGGTATGTTTCCACAGTAATCCTTATAATTAAGTAGGAAATTACAACAGAAAAGCCCAAGCGTTACTTAAAAATGAAACCTATTAGCTTTTGGTCAATCATGATGAAATAATAATCACTGTGAGGAATTTCCCATTTCCTATTCTCAGCAGTGTTGCTTGATCCTCAGATTTGTTCAGAAGGAATAATAACAACTACTTGCAATTCAGTCAGGATTCAGAAACTGCCAATAGCCTAGGATTCCAAACTACTAGATGTTTCCTTTTTGATTACTTGATTATTTAACTTGACTCAAATTCATTCTGTTCTCTGAGATGCACATTGAGAAAAGGTATCTTACACTTGGAAAATTAATCACAGGGAAAATCAATATTGGGGAGAGTTTTTGCCTGCAGAAAATGGACTCTGGCTGATATTCCTTGTTAGTTTAACATCATATTTATTAAAAACATGTAGAAAATGGGCCTGCATTCTCATATAAAATTGTTAAAAATGAACCTTGTTTTTTGTTTCTCCAAAATTTTGAAATACAATTAGTGAATGGAAGATAGAGCTGTATATTTTGACTCAGTACAGAGAAAAATACCTGATAATTATAGTTGAGGACAATGAATTGGGCCAATTCTTGAAGCAGTAGGCTTTCTGCCACTGGAAAGCAGAATTTGGAAGCTGGATGGTCCCATTTTAGGTATGCTATAGAAAATAGAATCCCTGTATAGGGAAAGAGGCCAGACTAGGTGACATACACGGTTTTTCTTAACTGTAGGATTCTAGATTTCAGATCTTTTTTCTTTGCTCTGCCCACAGTATACATCAAAATTTGCTATACAACAGGTCCTATGCCACAGGATCTCTCAGATAAATTTAGGATTTATGATTCTGAAAGGGTACTCATTGTACCCCAACCTTATCAGGCTTATATTTTATATGTAACTTCTATGTCTTAACCTATAGGAAAGACTAAGATGCAGAATTCTGTGCATCATAGCAGACTTTTGTAACTTGTATCTTAGACAGGCCTTACACTGGGGCTTCCCTGAAGCACCTGGAAAATTATATTCCTTGGACCCTAAATCCAAGAATCTTAAATTTACTGCTTTTACATGAAACTTTAAAGATTTGATATAATATGAAACAGTGAAATACAGTGGATACATGCTTGGAGAGTGAGCAATGGATTAAATAAAATTAAGTCATCTATCAGGTATTCAAAGAACAACAAAAAGAATTTACCTTTTTATACTGTTTTTTATTTCAAAAAGTAGAGGGTACATGTGTTTTCTGTTACATGGATAAATTGTATCATGCTAAAGTTAGGGCTTTCACCAGAATAGTGTACATTGTACTCTATAGGTAGATTTTCATCCCTCCTCCACCCTTGACGTGGCCCATTTCTTGGGGCCGAGGAATGAACACAGAGACAAAAAGACACAGACACACATAAAGACAGTATGTGACCGCAGCCACTGCAAAGAAACACAGACACACAAAGACGGTATAAGACTGCAGCAAAATCTCTTGCTGTAGTTTTTTTATTTATAACACAGCCTGTTTGGCAACTGTCTCACCGCAATTTCTTTGTTCCCACACTGTCTCGACTCAACATGTCCCTGTTCCTTGTTGTTTCGTCTCCGGTGAGCAGATGTTTTCATCTAAACTCTCTAGCCCCTCCTGTTTGCAGGGTTAGGGCGCTCTGGACTTGCATGCAAGGCCACAGACATGTTCTTGAGAGAAACAACAAGGAAACGTTCCCAGACAAAGTGTCCTCTACACAGCCTCTCCCCTTCTTAGTTTCCATGTCCATTACTGCTCCTTAGGATCATATATATCCTTCATTTAGCTCCCATTTATAACTGAGAACATGTGGTATTTGTTTTTCCATTCCTGAGATACTTCATTTAGGATAATGGTCTCCAATCTCATCCAAGTTGCTACAAAAGACATTATTTCATTCCTTTTTATGGCTCAGTAGTACTACATGGTATATATATATCACATTTTCTTTATCTACTCATCAGTCGTTAGACACTTAGGTTGATTCCATATCTTTGCTATTGTCAATTGTGAGGTTTATTTGTTCAATAATTAAATACATATTAGAGGGGACTCTTATTTCATCAATGCCCCAATGAATCTTATTAAAAATCATTCATTGAAGTATGATTAGCACACAAAAAGCTGCACATAATTAATATATACAACTTGATGAATTTGGAGATATACACTATCACCACTATCAAGGCCACAAACATAATCATGATCTAAAAAGGTTCCTCTCACCACTTTTATTCTTATTTATTTATTCATTCATTTTTTTGTAGTGGAAACACTTAACATAAGATCTACCTTCTTGACAGAATAATGGCCAAAAAACATATGAAAAAATGCTCAACATCTCTAATCATCAGGGAAATGCAAATTAAAACCACAATGAGATATCACTTATCTCCAGTGAGACTGGCCTTTATCAAAATGTGCCAAAACAATAAATGTTGGCGTGGATGTGGAGAGATAGGAACACTCATACACTGCTGGTGGGACTGCAAACTAGTGCAACCTCTGTGGAAAGCAATATGGAAATACCTTAAACAGATACAAGTAGAAGTACCATTCGATCCAGCAATCCCATTTACTGGGCATCTACCCAAAAGAACAAATGATACTGTATAAGAAAGACACCTGCACCCGAATGTTTATAGCAGCACAATCCACAATTGCAAAGATGTGGAAACAACTCAAGTGTCCATCAATACATGATGGATTAATAAAATGTGGTATATGTATACCATGGAGTACTATTCGGTTTTAAGAAACAATGGTGATATAGCACCTCTTGTATACTCCTGGATAGAGCTGGAACGCATTGTACTAAGTGAAGTACCCCAAGAATGGAAAAACAAGCACCAGATGTACTCACCATCAAATTGGTATTAACTGATCAATACATAAGTGCACATATAAGAATAACATCTATTGGATGTTGGGCAGGGGAGAGGGGGGAGAGGGGAGGAGGGAAGAGGGGACGGGTATATGCATACACAAAGAGTGCAATGTGCACCACCCGAAGAATGGACATATTTGAAATTCGGACTTGGGGGGCAGGGGGGGCAAGGGCAACATATGTAATCTAAACATTTGTACCCCCATGATATGCTAAAATAAAAAAAAAAAAAGGAATTAGCACCGAAACCCATGTAGATGGATAATTCCCTCCTATAACATTTGTTTCCTTTCCTGCAGACCAGCAAACATTTTCTGTAAAGGGCTAGATCATACGTATTTTAAGCTTTGTGGTCCATACAATCTCTATAGCAATTATTCAACTGATGTAGCATCCATAGACAAAACATAAACAAATGAGTGTGGATGTAGGCCAATAAAACTCTATAAAAACAAGTGGTTGGATTTGGCCTGTGGGCTGTAATCTCTGGGCCTTTGTTATGGATGAAATCTTATATGTTAATCAACCTAAAATAAAAGTTAATTGTGGCAAAAAACAGAGTATATGTACTTGCAGGGAATGGTAACCATCATAGAGGTATGGAGACAGATTCTTCCCCAACATCAGATGACTCTGGAAAGTGTAGTGGGCCTGGCAAATTGCCAGAATGCGAGAAAACTAAAACTTAGTTAAGGGCAAATGTCCTTCTATGTCAAACTGGCTGATAGATTTGAAACTCCACTATTCTGCTTAAGTTTTTTGTTGTTTTTCCAGAAGTTTTTCACCAGTCCTTTGTCATAGCAGTTGTCACATACAAGATGATACTGAGGACCAGTAGTCTGCAAAAATACTGCACAGTTGATATAGGTTATATTTTCATGTTTTATTAAAATTCTTTTTTGACTGCATACCAATTTATCTCGTCTTTGAGCCTAAGAGACGATGGTAATTTCGATGTCTGTGGATTATGAAATGGGGCCATCTAGCTGTTTAAATTGTATTTTCTGAGTTTCTCAAAGAGGCCGGATATGGACTTTAAATATTATAACCTCAAAATACAACAGACAGATAAGTAACTTGTTAGGATTATAAAACATATGCACATTAATTGTACATATTATTTAAACATGTACAAATTTAGAGGTCAAATTTTTCTTCCTGTGTGGCCCTAACTACATTAATTATTAAACTGCATTTTAAATGTAAATTAAAGGAATCTAAATACACGCACTTTTGTGTTAATTGCACAAGTAACAATTTACTCAATTATGCATACATTTTTGTTTTGTTTTTACAGGAAGTGGAATCTCTGTCACCAGATAGAACCATAGGTAAGACCAGGCTTTCTTGTTTGTAATAAGTGTGTTGTTCACATTATGCCTTTAAACATTTATCCTAAATCAACCCTTTAATCTAGGAGTCTTTGATCCTAGTTCTTTTCTAGAGTCTTCAATACCAGAACTTCCCCCAAATTATTCTTGTGTAAATCGATATCATGGATATTAGAAGGCAATAAATGAACAATGCCACATCTAGTATTTATAACAACAGGGATTATTAACTTAATTACCTTATCCTTTTGAAATATCTGAAGAAGAATTATGACCTCTGGGACACCAGCAACAGTCACCTAATCTATTTCTGAAGTTATAGCAGCAAAGTCTCCAGCTGGCATCCCTACGTGGTCTGGCTTATTGCAACTACTGTGGTGGCATTTAGCGGTGCTCTGTCTTTGTGGAATTCTAAAGGCAGGGTACTGATTTCAGGAGTTTTGTATTTTATTAACAAGTAAAATTTCAAAGTTAAATTTGAGGATCCAAGTGGGAGTATCAATTTTTTATTTTGTCAAGTAAGAGTAATAAATAAAAATCTTTCATCTATCATATTTATAAACTCATGAAAGGAAGGACGTTTGAATGCCAAAATAGTACGTAGCAAATAATCTGAAACGAAAGCACAGATCTTTATGAAAAAACTCCTTACAAAGTCTTTTTAATTTTTTTTTCCCTTTTAATATAGACTGGGAAGCAAATGCATAGATGATAAAGAAGACAGAGGGAATTAGAATGTCTTAAAGTCTTAAACAAAATTAGGAGGCTTATTTGCTGTGTTTAGATAAAAATCATTTGAAACTATTCCTTCATAGTAAGTGAGATTAAAAGAGTGACTGATTTAAGGGTTTAAAAAAAATCTTCCCTTCAATCACTGTAATTCTATGGGACATGTTCCTTCAATAGGATGACTGTCTGAGAACATCATTCCTGGAGTTACACTGAAGGGATATTTATCTCAGTATTTTCTAAGCTTTTCAGGTGATCAAATGAAAGTCATTATTCAAGAGGGCTATTAATATGGTGATTATAACTGGTAGTGATAATAATAACCATATACAAATATTAAAGAATGGCAGTCCTATATAAAGCAATATTTCCTGGTAAATCTATTTTTAAAAAATTTTTAGATGGAAAATTATCATAGCCCACAGAACAAAAAACTTTCAAGAGATGTTTTCAGCTCCTTTCCTATCCAATTCTCATTTCCTGTCTACTGGCCTCAGGGGTAAAAGCCAAGTGAAATTTCAAAAGCTCTTGGAAAAACAGAAGCTGTGTGTGTACGTGTGTGTGTGTGTGTGTGTGTGAGAGAGAGAGAGAGAGAGAGAGACAGAGAGAGAGTGTGAGAGAGAGAATAAGTGAGTATGTGTATGAGTGTGAGATGGGAAGGTGGAAGGCCAGGAAAATAAAAACAGATTAAAAATGCCTCTTTTTGGTAATTTGCCTGTCTCTTGCAAAGGCTCAGACACACATACACACACACACACACACAAACACTCTGGCATTGCGCATTTCGCTGTGATAGCAGAGCCTGATTGATGATGTGCTGTGATGAGGGAATCCAGTGGAAGCATTCACTGAAAGAACAGAAGTGGTTTGGGAGACACTAAAGCCATCTTATCATCTGGGCTATCAATAACCAAGCTACTATAAATATCAACACTTAATCCATTACGTAGTAAAAAATATGGGGATACTAACTGGGATTCGGCTTGGGTGTAATCCAATGATGCAGTTCCCTTTGGAGTTGGAGGGTCAGGCGGAGAGAGCGCCACAGAGGGGAGCTGCAGAGTGGAAATGGGTGTGAGCAGCTGTGCACAGAGATGGGAGTCAGGGTACAATCATACACCACAGTGAGCACTGCTGTGAGGACAGGACCATAACAAAGTGAAATCCACACATTCTGAGATTCTACAGCAATATAGGCAACTGACATTAGAACCTGTGGGTTCCTGTCAATGGGGAATCTAAGAGAAGATGTAAAAAAAATAACCTATATTTTTAAACTGTCAATGGAGCTGTTACCCAAAGATTTCTCATTCTATTAATATAAATGCGAGGGACAAACATATGTGGGACAGAACAGAAGGCCAGAGAACAGTAATTCGAGAAGACAGGAATAGGGTGTGTAACAAATATGCCCTCAGAACACTGATGGTGACCTATCAGCAGGAGTAGAGCTGGGTAATGACTTAATGAAAAGAGAATAATGAAAATTGTAGTTTATATTAACAAAGGAAAGATTCTGTTTCAGACACTGTGCTAACGGCTCTATTCAGTTACCAAATCTGTGCTTCTGAAAGAGGACAGGGTAGATTAATAAGGAAATCAGTTATTGCTGGCTGACTTTTTTTTTACCAACACTGGCAAATTTAGTATCTTGACTATGCATTCCAAGTGACTAATACTAGTAGATTGTCCTCTGGTTATTAGAAAGAATCAAGTCTAAATACTGAAAAAGGATAAACAAAATGCAGATAAATATTTTGAAATGATTCAGATTTGGAAAGTCCTAATACATTGCTAAGCTTTCAACATTTTCCTTGCCACAGAATGACTCCTCTGAGAACAAAGTAATTGTTGACTTCAAAGAACTCTGAGGAAGTTCAGTGGATGGAAAGAATCTGGCTAGCAACTGGGTGAATCAAATCTAGAGATTTTCTTTCTATCACTAGTGTGTGTGTGTGTGTGTGTGTGTGTGTTTGTAAAGCACTTGAATATTTCTACACAACTTAACTCACTACCTCAAGTATTTCTCAATGTTAAAAATGCACTGGAGAATTGCAATGCCCTTCCTGTTTGGTAACTACTGCAAAGTTGCCTCTGGTTTGTTCCATAACTGGGCTATACTTAGACAATGTTAATTGTGGATACCAGTGGTTCCCAAACATAGTTGGGACTCAGAACTGTGTGGGGAGTTTTAAAAGTGTATGTTCTTGAGTTTTACCATAGTCCTACTGAATGAGCCTCGCCAGGGTGGAGCTAGCAAATATATGTATGTGTTTGTACAAGTGATGTTGACACCAGTCTGAGTGTACATATATCTAATTCAGGTTGGCAGTGAATCAATCTTGAGTTGCTCATCTAAACAGCTCAACTGGCACTCAGGTTAAGTGACTGCTTCCTGTTCCTATTGATGTTATTCTCTCAATACCAGCAGATCTGGGTAGACCCTCTCAAGGGCTTTAACTCTAATGGATTGATGCTCCCATGTTCCATTGTGAAATCCTAAGAGATCTTGGCAGATCTGGCCTTGAAATTGCCTGGCTGATGGGACTGATGCACCAAATGGATTTGGGGAATATTCCTTAATATCTTCCCTCAGCAAGATGTTGACATGGATTTCAAACAAGCAAATCAAACCTGGAAGCCTCCCAAATGCCACATGAGAGATTATAAATAAACTCTTGGTTCTGTTGATTCTTCTTTTTTTAGTTTTCTATGTTTATACAATTCCTTGGTTTAGAAATCTCCCCACTATAAACTCAGCTTCTCGATCTACTAGAGCTCTCCATTAGATAGAATTGCATGCAAGCGACAAGGGCACCAAACTGCCTGCTAAAAGCCTGAGACAACGGCTGCTTGGACTTTTTAGGGCACTAAGTGGCACTGGAGGACAACCCACTTCAATTACTAATTTTCCTGTCTTTATTTGTTTATTTATTTATTTTAAAAACAGGGATATAAAATTTATTCACATAAAGTAGAAACTTCCAAGAAACAATGTACAAAAATAAAATAATTCCCTTAGTGTGGAATAGGAATTGTGTATTGAAGTGATCCTCACCCAGGGAGACCAGGTTTCCATAGTTCTCCAACATCACATCCCTATACAAATTCCTCTGAGCATTGTCGAGCATGCCCACTCCTCTGGAGAGAATTCTACAACCACATCCCTGAATGTCACCAGTTCCTGAAAAAAGACATATATCTCCCAAGTGATCATGGAGAGAGTTCTTTTTTTTTTTTTAATTTTTTAAATTTATTTCAGCATATTATGGGGGTACAGATGTTTCTGTTACATATGTTGCCCTTGCCCCCACCTCCCTCCCTAAGTCCGAGTTTCAAATATGTCCATCATTTGGGTGGTGCA